>VZRX01021896.1:0-30646 GCA_013398075.1 Notiomystis cincta
GTGCTCTCCTGCTGACCTGTGATTCCATTTCGGTGTCTGGGCATCTCCTGCTCTCCCTGGCATCAAACTGGTAGGACTGGAAAGGCCTGAGGTTTCCCTCCCCTGGGACCTTTACTTTAAAGCTCTGTTCACCAGCTGGGCAAGCCCTTGGCCAAAGACACCCCATCAACAGTCCAGGTTTCTCAAAGAGGGACCCATGGTCTAAGCAGCCAACCCCTGGCTGTGGCCCCAGCCCTGTAGCCATTTGTTGAGTCACCAGGTTCAACTGTCCCTTTCAAACCCCTTCCCTCTGACCAGGAGAACTGATGAAAAAAACCCTGCTCCCCAGAGTCCCTCACTCTCCCAGGGCTCTGTAGTCCTCCTGGATACTCTTGTTACAGCATTAACTTGATAGCCCTGTTACTCATTCTGTTACAGAAGCCTTTCGTGAAGGCATCCTGAAGGCTTCAACATAAAAGGTGATTTAAAAAACTATCAAAAACTAAAGTGAAGGGCAAATCATTGTCAGACAACCCCATGGATAGATGGAGCTTACCTGTCTGAAATCATTGCTGCTGCTCCAGTCAAAAGAAGAGGTAACATTATTATTATAGGCACAGGACAAATACATAGGGAATATTTGTTGATATTTATTCTTCCTATTTACTTTTTTTCTGTGTAGATCTGCTCAGTCTGTTTCCTCGGTTAAGTTGATACAGCAGCAGTTCTGAATTTTTTTCTGGGAACTTGTTATGGATACTATCCATGCTCCTCACTGACAAAGCAAAATGCAATAAACCCCACCTGCTACCTAAGTGATGTTAGCTCAGGTGCCAGATGGGGATGGGACACAAAGAAGCCCCAGAGTATTACAGATTATTTCAACACTAGTCTCGTTCACAGAGTTAAGGGTTTTAGACTGAAGCCCCAGTCTTTGTGCTCTGAATTTCACCATTTACCTGGTAAAACAGTGACCACATTTTGCTGCTTGACCGACTGTGGGACAAAGTTCTAACTCACTTCCTTTTTGCTCAAGCATGAAGTGCATGATGTACATGCAGGCCTGGAAATGTGTCCCACTGGTCTGTGGCATCCCTGTCACAAGATACCCACAGGCCAAAACCGCCAGTGACACCCAGAAGAGAGTGAAGTTTTCCTGTGTTCCTGGAGAGGTGCTCCGTGGTTGTACAGCACTGAGTGGTGCTGTGGCCTGCACTTTGCCATGTGATTACCAATGACAATTACCAATAAAGAAACCCTGCACATACCAAAGTCCAAGCCACATTGCAAATAACTGGGTTTACAGTAAGCTACCCTTATGGGCAATTTTTTATGTAATTGTCCACTATGGGGACATGTTCACACAGTTTCCAAACTTTAAATTAAGCTAAACTACTCAGACTTGTGGCAGCTCATTCACCTGCCAAACTCTCTCGAGACCCACAGAAAGTTTGGTCAGAATTTCAATCCAAAGGAACTGATGTAATGCTACTTTTAAGAGACAATTCCTGCCTCCCCTTGGCTAGGCAGCAATGTGAGCAGCCAGGTCATTAGAAAGACATTAAGGCCTTTGTGCTGCCTTTTTCCTCTAAACTCTATGTCAGGCTGCAGCAAGAATAATCAATGAGCTGTGCTTAAGGCCCATAAGCCCAGAATCCTTCTACATAATACTACAACTCAGTATTCATCACTATCTAATTTGCCATTCAGTCTTTAGTGTAACTGCATGTATTTCTCCAGAATGCTCAATTAAACATTCTTAATTTTACAGGCTTTCCTGTACATTTTCTAACTGAACTACTACTTACAGTATTTCTTCTTAACCTGTGGGTCATGTTCTTTGAAATGAATCTGAACTTTAACCTGTTACTGTCATCAGCCACTTGCTGAGCTATCTCCTATTACCCAACAAGTTTTTGTGTAGAAAATACTGTGATTTATGTACTATAATACAACCCCTTATTTAGTTACACATAAAATCTTATGAAATCTTTTCTGGGAGGACTGAAATTTTCCTGGCTTGACTCAGTTTAAAGGTATACACATAAAATAAAAACTAAAATAATCTTGCTTTGTTTTGTTATATGGCATAAAGACCAAGTTAATTTTTAAACTTTGTAGTTGGGCTATATCTTGGTATGTTATCTTGTCATTAAGAGTTTCAAAGATGTGATGTTGTTCATAAAGGACAAACTGCACACTCATAGTTGTGCAAGAGTAAAATCTTTCCAGATTAATAAGAAAGTGTCCAGCACTTATATTTACAAAGAAAATATGAAAACTCAGATGAGCCCCATACTGAAGCCTTGTAAGTCAGAAATCCAGTACTTGTTGTTTTCTAAAAATATCACTATTTTTAAGAAAGACTGCTCGAGGTGTAGCATTTGCAATGTGAAACCTTGCTCCATTTTCCTTCATGAACATATCAGAAGTGTTTGAACTCTGCATTGGAAACAGATTGTGCAAGCCATCCCCAGCACGTAGAACCGAGCTTGGAAGCGTGATGAAACAGGTTTCCAGTCACCAGGGCAATGGTACTGAAATATCTCTAGGTAGGAACAGGCGGGGAACGTTTCATCATGTTCTGCAACTTGCAGGTCCAGCTGCTTGTGGCACGTGTGGCAGCACTCCCAAGGAAACCTATTTTCCACGTTTATTATTCCCACACGATGCACGTGGCAAGCCATGACAGTCGTATCAAGGCAGCATCTGCTGGATGCAGAGCAAGAACTGTGCAGAAAAGGCAAAAGCACCACAAAATGTTGCCCACATATTTCCCAGGCTGCAGCAAGCAGCAGGGTAGAAACATTCCAGTCCTGCCATCGTGTTCAGGACACAATTGATAATCACCAGGAAACACCTAAAGATATGCATGGGTGTAAGTCTGTGCTGGCAACGTTGAGTAGTGCTGCATCCACACGAGGCACATCAACAGCTCTCATAAATCTTGATTACAGTGGAAAGAAAGAGTAATTTCATATCCATGTGGGCTGGTTGGCAATCCACCAGCAGCCTTCATGCACTGCTTTGTGTCCCACCCACACAACAGTCACCAGTTCAGCTGTTCTCCACTCTGGAGTCCCCTCCTCTGGGCGATGAGGAGCTGGCTGCTGTCAGCTTATGCCACACACAAAGCACTAGGTGGCCCTTGCAGTCTGTCCCTGTGCCCCACACAATCATGTTTATCACTGGACCCAGTGGGTGGCCTGGGCTGAGTGTCTTCCAGCATGACAGGAGGATGCTGGATGCACTGGTGTTCAGACAGAGAAGCCATGCCAGAAAGGCATTGCCACGGTCATGGCTGGATGTGGCCAGAGGTTCCCAAAGGCATCTCGTGTCCCATAAGGACCAGGGGTTTAAAGGAGTTCTACAAATGGGTTAAAAAAGAAGCATTAAAATTTTCTTTGGCCCATACAATACTGGCTGAAGGGGCTGAAGGGAGCCTGGCTCTAATGATTTGCTAAAGGTGGACAGCAACTGCCCTGGCTGTGGGCAGGCTCTTCTGGAGTGGGAATGGGGGCTCTCTGCAGTGGAAAGAGTGGTTTTCCAGTATGCCACCTAACCCTGTCAGATGGTGAGGGATGGGTCCCTGGCTGGCAGTCCCACCCCACTGCTCTGGCTGGGGAGCGGCTCCTTAATCTCATTCTTGGTTGACTTCACGGCAGCCCTTGCACAATCCCTGGAACTACTGCCAGGCATCTCTGTTATGTGAACACCCTCAGAGCTCTAATGTACTCAGTTTGAAACAGACTTCAAAGATGCACTGCTTCTAGTCTTCAAAAGAAAGTTCTACTGCCCCCAGAGGGGAAGCATTCCCTGGCTTCCCTCTTCCCCAGCTTTCCCTTTCCTCCACCGCGCTGCCGGCTTTTTGCTCCACTGAGGAGCAGCTGCCCTTGAGCCTTAGAGCCTTCAACCTCACCCACCAGCATGTGTGATAGGAATAATATTTCCTCCCTCCCCACTCACTTCCTGAGGCAGGGCCTTAGGCAGAGCAGCAGGGTGCATTGGAAGGTGTCTTCACCCAGGATTGCTGCTGGCCTCAGCCCCACTCCTGCACTGGGGCCAGCAGAACATGGTGTTTGGGGAAGCCAGGCTGGCAGCTCTGCTTCCAAAGCACCACAAATGCTTAAGCTGGAACAGATCAGAGGAACTAACCTGTTTTCTCAACAAAGCAAATTCTCACTCTTTTTATCACAAATCTCCTAAGAACTGGGTTTCATCCTGCCCTGGCAATTCCAGTTCTGTGGAGGTAAGTAAAGTAGAAATATATACTTTTTAAAAAAAAATAAAATAAATAAAAAGGAACCTATTTTTAACTTCACAGCCAGAGAATAAAGCTTGAAAATATGAACCACAGGTAAGGCCAAAAGCAAAGCTGTGCTGTGGGTGTGTGTGCTGAGTAGGTAATGCCTGTGCTGTGTGGCAGCTCCCTGTTCTGGGACCTTCACCAGCACCTCTTCTTGAGAAAGACATAGCAGGGTGTAAACTGTTGTGCTCAAAACTCAGTGAATAAACAGAAGCACAAGCACAAGAGGAAAAACCCTAAAATCCCAAAATTTCTAATTTCCAAAACATATGATCTCCCCTTATTTCACCTTGGAAGGACAGTGCTGGGAGCATGTCCCTCTGTCTCTTGTCTTCAAACTCTGTGGGCTGTCAACAGACAGACAGTGTCAGTGATCCCTGCAGTGGAAACCTGTCTGAAAGGGAGCTCTGAAGGTCTCAGATCTGCTCTCTCTGGAAGCTTTTCTGGGCTAACCTCTTCAAAGTGCAGGAGGGACAACCATCTGCCTGCTGGATCAGAGGAAGAGTGTATGAGATTTAATTAAGATGATTTTGCCCTCCAGTCAGGCTGTTTAAAAATTAATTTTAGTTCTCCTACCCCTTCCATTAAACTTGTAAGCTAGAGGGAGCAATGCACCCTGAAATATTGATTCTGCCTCTCAGATGGCAGTGACCTACATTCATGGGTGCTCAGCCCACCAGCTGATGCCCAGGACTATTGTCCCACCACTCTGCAGACTGGAGGAATGATCAAGGTACTGGTTTGGATTAGAGGCAGAGTTTGACATTAATCCTTTAATTTCTTTTAAATGCATCATGATTCATTATCTCAGGCAGGATCCCATATCAGGTGCATTAGGAAAGCTTTGTGAGAGACAAGATGAGGTTGTTTGATCAAAGCTATGCCCTAGGCAACATGAGAGTTCTTCCCAGCTGGTTTCTGTAAAGGCAGACAGCACCACTTTGAGTGCTGGAATTGACTGGAAGGAAACTTAAATGGGTTTCATTTTTTTCCCAATTTTTTTCCCCTCAGCTTATCAGTCATGTCAGTCCTACCCAACAAGGAATAACTAAGGGCCAAATTCGATTCGTCTTTGATTTGCACCTGCAAAGCTTACATCATCCTTACTGCAGGCTTCCTGAGTGTGGCAGATGAGTATTCAGCTAGGAAAATGTCAGCCTGGAAGAGGAAAAGCCATGAAACTCTTGGGAAATGCCGTGGTTACTGAGCCTTGCCCTCACCAGTGCTGCTCCAATTAAGTAATGCAGTATGCAAACAGTGGGGAAAAGGATTTGGGAAGGAATTTAGGATTTATGAATAACTCTGACTTCAAATCTCACCAATTAAATATGTCATGGTGCATTGCATAGTCAGTCACTCCCAAGAGCAAATAAGCACCTTAAAATTACATTCATATAAAACAAAATTCTTAAGTGCCTTCACAATGTTAGGGGCCATGAACACAGTCAGTATTCTATGTGTTATGCCTGAAAGTAATGACAATTTCCTAGCCCACTAATGGCAAAAGGAGTTGCAGATGTCATCACTGGAACTCACTCATTATCAATAATCTTTTCAGGAAATTACTGTGAAGGCAGCAAGCCTGGATTGGGAGCAAACCTTGGCAATGCTATGCTGATAGGAGTCTGCAAACTCAGCAGTACTGTGGGTTCTTTCAAGTTCCTCTCTAATAATCTAATCAGTATCATTAAGGAAACCTTTTCAGAGTGGCTGAGTGACTGCTGACTGGTGACTCTGAGCTTTGTGGTTCAAACATTTGCTTTGTTTGGTTTCCCTGACGTGCTCTGTGTTTCTCCAGCAACAAATTTGGCTCCACTGCTCAACACGTTTTTAAATCAGCATCACTTTTCTTTCCTGCCAGAAGCCCACTAGCCTGGAGTTCTAACAGTACTTTCCAAACAGCATTCCTGAGGCTTAGCATTACACATGGAACAGGAAACCTGAGCCTCTAAGACAAAAGAGACAATACACAAAAACCTGTGTATTTGTGTCTGAATCTGGTGCTCAGCCAGCTGCAGGACCATCTGATTGAGTTAAAGAAGCAAGACAGGAGATGAAGAACTCTCCCAGGTCTGGAGTATTCCTGAATGCTCATGGAGTGCATTTCTGGTGAAACTCTCAGCCTGAAAGCTCTTCATGGCACGCAGCAGAGTTCCTCCCTGAGCCACTGTGGGTGAGGACTCATCTTCAAGGGCAACAAAGCAAATAGTTTCTGCTCACACACGCCTCATTCTTCAGGAGAGCGTGTAGCTGTGCCTCTCCTGCCTCTACCCACAAGAAATCAAAAAAGCCTTGAAAAGATTGTGACAGTCAGATAGGATTAAAGCACAAACCCAGATAGATTATAGCCAGTCTAAGACCTGTTGGGGCAGGTGGTTGCAGACAGCAGAGGTCTGCTGGCCATGCTCTGGGCTGGTGTGGCAGGAGCCTGCTCTGATCTGGAGGCAGCCCAGCACTGCATTTCCTGCAGCCCAGCACTGCATTTCCTGCAGCCCAGCATCGTGTCCCACCTGGCTCTGGGTAATGCAGGGCAGCTCCTGAGGGAAGCAGTGAGTGCCTTTCAGGGTGGGCAATGCTGAATAAATGTGTTTTCATGGTGCTGGGGCAGGGCAGCTCAGGTCTGTCTGCACTTGCTCCCAACAAATGCAGGAAAAGAGCCAGAGAAACTCGTCCTTCATGGCTCCAGGACTTCAGTCCTTCCCTCCCAAGCCCTTCTGTGCAGCAGAGCTCAGCAGGGTGGCTGTGTTGCCCGTGGAAGCACAGGGTGCTGCAGTCCTGTTGACTCCAGCAGCACGGGAGTTCTCCCTTTCCTGCTGGCCAGGAGGGACTGGTTTGGCACCACTTAACACAAGTCATAGATGCCATCAAACAACACCCTGTGCCAAACAGGCACTTTCTGATGGAGCTCCCCAGCACCCTTTGGAAGTAAAACCCGTCCTGGCTTCATTAGAGTCTGAATTTGTCTACTTCCAGCTTCTGCATCTCATTTATGTCTCTTGCAGCAGCATAAAGGCTCTCAATTAGCAAAGTAAACACACATATTCAAGCACAGCTTTAAGCAAACTGAACCAAAACGCTTTGAACATGGCCTTACACTCACAGCAGACTAGGCAGGTATTTGGTGATACAGCCCTAAACTATGTCCTAGGTAAGAACATGCTTTGGGCCCATCTGGTTTGTCTTTAAGGTGTGTCTGAGAACTCCAGACTCCCCTGGAAATTTGGACAGGCAAAATAGGACTGAAAGAGAGTGAGAAGAATTTTTAGGAAATAATCCTTTTTTGGAGGAGAAGAGGTTGGAAAGGTTGGAGCCCATGCCAGTGCAGAAAGCTCTGGTTTCCCAGAGGCACTCACAGGGGCAGAGGAGCACCTTGATGGTGGCCCAGCCCTCAGCAGCACAGCTCCTTCCTTGCCCAGTGTCAGAGCAGGGGAGAGGGTCTCAGGAAACTGACAGTGCCAGATCAGATCAACTAAGGGAGCATCTATCAGGCTCATTTTTTAGAAACAGATGCTTTTTAATACTTTAAAACTGATGTAGCCACTGGGGTATTTTCCCTGGTTGTTAATTAAATCCTCTGCCAGACAGAAGCAGTTTTCAGCCCATGACTTGAAAGAGGAATTGAACCTCCCTTCGGAAGTCCCTGGAAAGAAGTCCTTACAAAGGAAGTGCAGTCATTCTCCCAGGCCGGATTACCTTGCCTCCACTTTCATTTTGGCATGAAATACATTAATCACTCTTTTTTTCACCCATAATAATTTAAGCAAGAGTCTAATAAACACAATCCCCATCCTCTGGTGCTCAGCAATGAGCCACATGGCACATACAGAAGGGAACATTAGCGATTAGACAGGAGTTGAATTCTCTGTAACATGATTACAGCATAAAAATAGGCCAGCAAGAGACTGCAACAGCACCTCTTTGTATGCTCATTTTGCACTAGCAAGGATATGGGGATTTTCGGAATTTTGCTCCTGTGGCTGCCATTTCATACTGCTTATAAAGGGATTTTGGTTGAATAGCAGAGCTCAGACAAAGCATGTTGTTATTTAAGAACAGATTATGTGTATGGGTTACCTAGAAATAGATGTCCACTCCAAAGGACACTATAAAAGGCAATTGTGTGCTTCTGATGAAAACTGTTGGCTAGGATTAAAAGAGTATTATTTGTTTTTCACAAGTATGAGCTGTGTAAGTTTTAAATCAACCTGGCTTTGCAGGTATGAAGTGGAGCTGGGAAGTGTTTGCTCAGTGCAGGAATGTCCTGTTGCTGTGAGAGTACATCTTGCAGAGCCCAGCTTCACCACTACCAATTTTTGCACCCCAGTACCTTGCATTAGTACCCTGCCAGCTGCTGCATGTTAGTTGTGCAGACATCACTCCTTAAGACCTTTGCTCAAAGTGTTTGGATCTATAAAAGAAGCAGATGTATTAGACAGGAACCACCACCCCACTGCCTCTCTCCCAGCACTTGCCATCAAAGGCACTGGCCCCGGATGTCTCAGTGCTGCATCCATCCCAGTGGGGACAGAAAGTGGGACAGAAGGCTGGGAAGGAAGACTTAGTGCAACACACACAATAAAGATAGAGATCTCCAAACACACCAGCACAGCAAACACCAACTGATAAAGAAGTATCTCCTAAACTTGATGTATTTATAGCACACTGTGGCTACAGTTGAAGAGAAGAACATTTTAACTGAGAAGAAGAATACTGAAATTACTGAGTGCAATTTTTTGGTTGCTTTAAATATTAAATAGATGGGGTTTGCTTCAATATCCTATCATTTAAGGGAAGAATAATTTCTAATTCCCAAAGACTAAAGTCTTTATGAAAAGCATTAGGAATCCGATCTATTTGAAATGGAACTCTAAACCCCAACAAATATGAACTCTCTTTCAAAGTCATTTCAATCTAAATAAATTTTATGACATTTTTTCTTCATGCTAGACTTGATCAATAAATGAACATTTTTGGGGTTTTGTTTGTGTTATCCTAGAAATGCTGTGTCAGAGACAGATTGTCTCTGTATGTTTGATGACAAGAAAAGAAAACTAATGTACTATTGCACAATTACTTTATTTTCAAGACAGGTTTCATTATTCTCTTTTTCTAACATCTGGCTCCTCCCATGGGCTCTCATGGACTGTTTTTCCCAGACATCATCCCAGCCTATTTTCTCTCTGAGAGCCCAGCCCCAGGACCCAGCTGGCTCCTCAGCTCTGCATCAGTCACCATCACAATCTCTTTCTCCTTTTTTAATTACCTGTTTAAAACCAGATTGTTCAGACACATCAGACTTGCATTGAGTCAGTGCAGTATTTTTGAAAAGTCACTGTTACCCTCTCAGAGATGGTATCACATTAGGTTAAAGGCATTAATTTAAAACATACAAAGCAGGTGCAGCAGAATGAGCTATAATCAGAAATAAGCCATACAGAGACAGCGTTAAGAAGATCTTCCAGATACTCCCCACCTAATGGAAAATTTCACCTGTGGGAAGGCTTTGAACACCTTTGCTCTAAATATTTCCTGAGTCCTTTTAGCTCCCATGATGCAAGTCTTGCTGTTTCCTCTCTTCTGGGAATACCTAATAACCCTTGGGCAGAGGCTCAGGACTATGGCAATTCACATCAAACCCACGGCACCTGTCCTCCTGATCAAAAAAGCAGGAATGCTCTCCAAGGAGTGGACACCAAAGCATTTCTTGTCAAAAAAGGTGAAACTGAAGTGCAACCTCAGGTTTCAGCTCACCTTCTCCACTACCATGATGCCTGGTTTGATGCCTGAGCCCCAGCCTGGTCCCACAGCCCACCCAGAGACCCCCAGAAATGAATTTCTCATTGCTCACGTCCTGGACTTCACTGTCTGCCAGCGCTCTCCCTCTGAGCGGGTGCAGCGCCTGCAAGGGAGGCACGGGGGACTGGACTCCACTCATCCATAAGAATCCAGTTCTCAAGTGACCACCATCTATCTCCACTGGCTCCCCAGCTGCATCATCCAGGTCCTGTACCACACAGTACCTCACCATCCCCTGCCACACAGCTGGAGAGGGGCTGGACACAAGCCAGCTGTGCCCAGGCTGCTCAGGAGCCAACCATTGCCCTCATATTCCCTAAGAAAAAACTCACTCCTCTGCTAGGCCATTGTGAGCTCTTCCTCATTGATTACTTGTGACACTGATGCTCTCTCTGTGCATAACTGTATCTTACAGAACCCTAACAACAGGTAGGGAGTGATGCTGCTGAGGCACCTGATGTTGCACTGCTGGCACGGTCCTCTGGCTCACTGCTTGGTGTAGTGCCCTGGCAGCAAGCCCCAGCAAGGGGTGGGAGCTCTTGTCACCTTCCTGTCATCCATCAGGTACACACTGAATGGATGGCAGGAGAGATGAGAAACCTCTCAGCAGCCTTTGACGCCAGCCTGACCTAGGAATGAAACGCTTGTTTTAACTTGAAAACACACAGCATCCACCCTGAGCTTTCCTGCTCCATCACAGAGACAAGGGTTGGGAAAGGACTCTCAGGGCACATGCAGGCAGGTCCTGACTGCTTTGTGAATGACTCATAAAGAAAACTGTAAACTGAAAGTAAATGCAACATGTTTTATTTGAGGTTGGAATAAATTACAACTGTAAAGCATATTTTATTGCTTTATAAATTGTCTGCTCTTAAAAGGCATTAATATCAAACATAAACAAAACAAAGACACATTTGATTAACAGTTCAGTTCTCCTAAGCTTCATGAACAGGTCAGTAGGGGTTTTCTTTAAATGATTGGCTCAGAAATTTGACTCTGACATGCATTATCACCATTCATAAATTTGAGTGGACTGCAGATGTGTTCATTTGCTTTAAGATACAATTTTCTCTAAAATATCCCATTTAACATCCAGTCCTTCATTCCCTACTCAAATACAAATCCCATTGCTTTTGAAAAATTCCTTTAAAACATACATGGGGTTTTTTTGTCCCTGCAGAAGGAGGACTTCCAAGTCCAAAGCAGGAATGAGTCTGGTCCCAAAACTAAGTGAAAGCCAAACTCCTCCCAGGTTAAAATAGTGAAATCCCATGCACAAAAAATGTGTCCTTTCATTCTGAAGATTCTTGCAAAAACACTTTGCATTACCTGAACTCTCTGATGTGGAGAATTCATATTTTTGTTGTACAGGTATTACCTGCCTGAGGCAGGTGTGAATTTTGCTCATCACCTGTTCTCCTCTAGGGGCAAACAGACCCAGGCAATCCCAGTCTGCCCTGAGCCCTGGGGGGTGAGAAGGTGCTCACAGGGCTGGGTGTGCTCAGCACTGGGCAGTACCCAGCCCTGAATGCACAGACAGTGTGATGGGGTCTGGATAGCTCCACACAGGTATGACAGGCAGAAAGGAGGCCAAAAAGTCACTTCCTCAGCCTCCTGGGGAGCCACAGCTCCTGAACACCAAAAAGGGAATGAACATTCATAAGCAGCTCTCATTGCACCACAAAAAAGCTTCCACCAAGGTATCCTGTCCCACTTTGACCCTCTTGCACTGCCAGGGCCATATGATCCCCATGATCTGGCTCCAGAACAGTGTCTCCCTGAGCTATTCCTGAGCAGGGAGCATGCACCTCTGCTAGGCTGGGCCTGAAGCAGCACAAAATGAGCTGGACTACACCTTGTAAAACTCTCCAGAAACAGAAACGGAGACTACAGTCTCAATTAGCCCTTGGAACAACACAGAAGTTTGCAGAAAATACCTCCAGGGCAGCTTCTCTTCCTGCCACAAAACTAACTTGAAAAATAACGAGCCACTAGTACAGGAATTCCTCCTAAAACCAGCTTGAGGTCACTCCGAAATTTCCTGTTTAGAGAAGTGTTTCTTCTCACAGCAGCCTCTAATGTTCTTGCCATACCTTACAGGACCACGAATAGCTGAGTGAGATGCTAGAGTATTTCACACTATACAGCTGAAGGGGCATGGCTGTCTGTTACTGGATCCAAGAAATATATGTCAAACTTCAAAGAAAATACTATTAGATTGATCCTGGTGTGATTTCAGTTTTCATCAGAATTTCATCAGGAACATATAAATTTTGTATGTTTTATGCATAATCTCATTGAAAAAAACAGCAAACAATCTTTCTTCTACTAAAACTGGTTTCCTCAGAAGAGATTTGTTTTGTGCCATGAGGGATAGCCAGCTTTGATCTCTGTAAGGCATACAGCTGATTTCAGGTGCTGCACTTGCCCATAATGGCTCCCAGCAAGTCAAAGCACAGCAGCAGAGCTTTAGTGGGATATCTGGAGCTGTGCCAAACTGGGCCAATTCTTCAGCACTTTTCAGTATCCCACTCATTCAGGGAGTGGATAACCTTGGTTTAGCTCCCAGCCACATGTTAAAGTGCTTAATGGAGATGTGGGGAAAAGCAATGCCCCTTCCTCCACCTCAGGCCCTGGCTTGGGAAAGGCTTGTGGAAAGGCGTCTTTGTGGCTGCTTTGTGCTAGCAGGATACACTGCAGCTGCGACAAGGACATGTGCATGGTGTGCCCTGATTCATCACATCTTAGAGACACATCAGTCAGAAACCTGCAAGCTTTTACACTCATCAGTCATCACAGTTATGCTCACTGAGAACAGATTCTTGGCTGACTTCTTTTTTTCCTTGGCAGTTCTGAATTTTGCTTTGAAGATGAGAAAGGGGAAAGCTCACCTTCAGGGAGAGGGACAAGCACAGACATTTGCAAATTAAAATGCATACACGTCAGCCACCCCAGCAGTGACCTCTAGTCTGTGCTTTACAACACAATATCTTATTATCTTGAACCTTAATTTTTCAGCCCTTTCAAAGGTTCCTAGGAGCATTCCTTTCTATATCAGTGAGATGTCTCAGGGGTGTCTAAAGAAAAAACTAATCAAAGGAACCAACTGTTGTCACCAGGGTAAGTTACAGGGTTACATTCAAGCCACAGACTCCAGAGGAAGCAGACTTACTCCATTTTCTGGTGCAAATGCCACACCAAGCAGCAAGCTGAGCACACTGAGAAGAAATATGGACTAATGGTTAGTGCACTGGACTGGGATTTGGCATATGGAGTTAATTCACCTTCCTCTTGTTCTTGAAGCAATCAGGAAAAAAGGAACCGTTTATATTAACTTCAAGGTACCCTAAAATATTTCTCCTCTCCAAACAACTCTTAGCAGCTTTTGCACCACCTCTTTCAGACTAAGAAAAACAGACAGAAACTTCTAAGGAACTACACTTCTGGGGGAAAAAAAAGAACCAACAAACTTCAGGATTGCTACATCTCGGCTAAGGCTCATTTACCCATCCACAAAGCCTCTTACCCCTCCTGGTCTTCACTCCTGAGCTGCCCATTTGCCATGAATTTGCAGTCAGAGAGAACAGGAGCTCTTAAATACATTCACATCTTTATTTCTAATTCTCCAGCTTTTGCATCCAGCAAGGCACTCAGGCCAGCACTGTCTCAGGCAGTCCTGTTAAAGCATCTTCTGACTGACTGGGGACCTGAATGGAAAAGCTGATGGGAAAATCAGTGAGTGCATCTGAAAGCAAGGCTGTTAACCAGTGCATTTGCTCATGGGGAGGGCAATGTTCAGCCACTCCATCAAAATATGGCAGGCATATTCATTAGTGGTTACTGAATGCTCTAACTTTTCACAGACCTTTATAAGTGCTGAGCATTTCATTTGGCAGGACAGCCCTGCCTGAGAATTCAGTGTATTGTTAGAAACTGACATTTCCTTCTCCTACAGTCCTTCCCATAACAAAGTGTCTCATGGAACAAACAAGTGTCTATATTGTGATTATGCCAATGGAGGAACTGGGTCAGACATGGATGCCAGCTGGATCAGACCCATAGAGCAGATGAATGATTTAGTCAAGCGAAAACTAAGTCACTTGATGCCAGGCCCAGTGCTCCATCCACACCACCAGAGGTTACCGAGTAAGGGACATAAATAATCCCCCAAAGGAACTGATGTATCATGAAGGGCAAAGAGCCTCTGAAGCTATGTGTACTGGCATAAAGCACAAGTATATTACATGTTTAGCTCTGTCCCTGCTTCTCTGTCACGAGGGCAGTGGGTTGCTCAGACAGTTGTCTTCTGGTCAGCCTATTACGTTATTTCCTATGGAAATGCAGGTAAAGGCGTGTATACTATTCAGTAGTAGAACAGAAGTCTTGTTTGACACGGGCTGGGAGAATGTTCCTTATACCCAAATGAGACTTTTGCATGCATCTGCATCCTCACCCAGACTGCCCCTGCCGTGCTCCATGCCTGAGTGTCATGCCCGGTTGCTCTGCGTAGCAGGCATGTCATACGCACACAGTGACCCGGTACAAGAGCACATTCTGCAGGCCAAGTCTCAGGCAAAAATTCACCTATAAAACCTAAGTGGGTTGCTCATTTCTTGCAGTGAATTGGGCTTTCACTAGGAATTAAGATAAGCTGTAATGACTAATCTTATACTCTGTGCACTTGCTTGTTTTCTTTTCACAGTTCAACCACTTTCCTCCTTAATACTAAAACACTAAAGTCTTACATAGCATTCAGAGCATTATTTTCTGCTGGCTGTGTTTTGCTATGCTCTAAGCCTCTGTCACAATGCATGCAAAGGATAATGGCTGAATTTGTAATGCTTTTAACTAAAAAAATACTTTTAAAAACATAAACCATAAATTATTTATTCCTCTTTGTCCATTGTTTTAAGCACTGAATCTTCTCCCAGGATTTTACACAGTTCATTCAGTCTCTGCTGCATTTTAGGAATTCCTGCGAGCTGGGATTCCAGTCTCTGTTTTTCCTCACTCAGTGACAAACGGATCGCGGTGTCCAACTGCTCGAAACGCCAGCCGCCTTGTCCATCAAACTGCAGCAAGTGAGTGTGGTACTTCCTGCAGTGGAAATTACAACATTAGTAATGGCTCAGGGAACAGATGGCTTGGGTTTGCATGCAAATTTGGATGTATGTGTCTCTTTTCAAAGGCACTTCCCAGGAATTTCAGGGTTGCCCAGCTCTGGATCACTGGCTAACACTTTTTTTTCAATGACTTGTCATCCCAGGACTCTCTTTCATGAGGGATTTGGGTAATTCAAAGCCTGTCACCAGGACTCTCCCAGACCAATAGTGCAATTTGGTGGGTGCCAGCTGGAAGCAACAGCACTGGTGGGGGCTCCCAGCTGGGACAGTCGTTGCCTCTGCAGCTCACATGGCCGGGCTCTGAGCCCCTCACCTGCAGGATGCTGGCAGGAGTGGGCAGCAGGGCCCTGGAAGGTCCACTCATCACCTGCTGTCCCTGGCCAAGGTGGTAGCCCCCCTCTTACTGCCTCCTGCTTAGAAACATTGTGGCTACAGTTTCCTTCACTACAACTCCATCAGATGCCTTTTCCCCTAGGAGCTAGAACAGCAGCATCAGACAAGCTTCGTTTCTCCCTCAGGAATTCTAGTCCCAGTTTATTTTATTCACCTCCCTTTCTCATAGATGTCTTACCTCCTTAGTAGCAAATACAGTGAGACAGGTATGATGCACCTATCCTACCAATAAGACTCAAATTTGTTCAAATTACACCTCAGTTTGTTCCCCTGCATCTTATAAGGTTGGCTAAAGGTAACTTTATTCCTAAAACATGGTTCAGTTTGCAAGGGGACAAAATAAAAAAGTCTGTGTAGGAGTCACAGATCTTTCAGTGAGTATCAGGGTGTGTGCACTGAAAATATTCGAAGGTGTACATGTGGAGTTTGTCAAGACCTGACAAAACATTTTTCAAGAGGTGCCACAGGAAGAGCAGAGAGTTCCCTCAGAGCTGATGGTATGACTGTGTAATTTATCACTATAAATTACAGAAGGTAAAATGCATCATAAAACACTGATTATAAATCCCATCCAGGGAATGTGACAGTTTTAATAAACTCAATGGCTTATGACATGGGACTGAAAAGAGACTCATCTCCAGACTAATATTCACCACTTCCTGCATATTATCCTCCGTGATACTAAATGCTTAACCCATCCTTCTACTTTTCCCCCACCAAACCCCCCCAAAATCAAGAAGCTAAATGCTGCAGACAGAGGACACAACTGCATTTAAAAAAACAGACATAGTATTCCTATGGAAGAACAAAGCATAGCTTAACCACTTGCCATGTTTCCCATCTTCTCCCTGCACTGGTAAACTTCCCCAGGACACCTCACATATCTTGTCACTTTTACAGAATAACCTGGTGATACCTGTTGTGGCTGTGGTGTAGACTAATTAATTACCTCTTAGACATCTGCATATAAATAACTGAAACATGTTAAAGAGGGATGAATAAATACCTTTCAAAGAATGAAAAAAATCCATGCTAAATTAATTTCCATCACTACTGTTGTAGACAACTTCTCTTAGAAACTGCAGTAGATATTGACTAAATGACTGCCCTAGTATGAAGAATAAAGGCCAGTCAGAGAACTAAAAGCAAGGACTATGGTAAAGCCCTGAATATACTTACCAAAGAGAAGGTCTGTGTGTTATGGAAAGCAGGGATATCCCAGCAGCTTTTGCAGCTTGGAATATCTTTCCTTCGACATCAATGCTCACAGCACTCGTACATTCATCGAGCAGTGCATATTTCGGCCTTTCAAAAGCAGATAAAGAACATTATTCCTCTAAGTTTTGGACAGTATTCCCATGAACAAGGTTTAATTGAAAGAACAACAGGAAGTATAGAGCTATTTTTGCCAGACAGCTGTCTCTTATTTACAGCTGGAAGCTGGCTAGAAACAACATGAAGTTTCCATGCATTATTCAGGTGAAAAGACAACTTCCAGGAAAAATGGGATTTATTTCCTGGCCCATTTGAGTACACAGTGATCTAACTTCTATGTCCTAGTCTGACCTAGTATTATTTTGTGCTCTCATCAAGTTATGCAGTAGCTTAAGCCAACCCAAAGCTTCCTATCCACTGCTGTGTAAGGACTGAGCTGCCTTTGTGTGCTTGCAGTTTCCAGAATCAAAAGGTTAAGGAGCTTGGTTTTCAAACTCCAAGAGCTTCTTGCAACAGTCCATCACACTTTGGCAACATTTTTAGGAGGGAAGATGTTTGTGCCTGAGATGTTAAAGAAACAAATATCTGAAAAAGATAATGGTATGTTGCCAAAAGCAAAGCTTAAGAAGCATTACCCAAACCAAATACAGTGCTTGTATGAATAAACAACAAGATTTATGCAGGTCCTGTGCTAGACAGTGTTGCATATTGCATGCAGATTATGGTCTACTACAGCTCAAACTGTAACAAGAAACCTGCAAAACTCTTTCTCATTTTCAAATGCTTCTTAAGGAACGAATCCTAACACTTACTTGTGGTAAAACATCCGGGCCATGCCCATCCTTTGTTTTTCTCCTCCTGATAAGACATCTTTCCAATCCATGATGGCATCCCAGCCTTTTAAAAAAAAATGCAAACAAAATGAGTCAGGACAATATAAGTTTATGAAGAAAATGCAGCTTCACTTGCAACATCTCCTCAATCTGTAATCAAAATCATAAAGAGCATCTCAACTGCAGAAGAGACAGCTCAGCCTACTGAGTCACATCTTCTGAAATACCTCAATGCCTATCCACTGGAAAAATGTCCCTTATATCTTGACAATTCTGGAAGTGGAATTTAAGCTTTTTGGTCATAGAGATATTGGCAAAAAACTTTACTTACCATCTCTTTGAAAAAACACTCTTTGACCTGTATATAACTAGTAATTTTATTCTGTCAGACTTGTTTCATGGAACAATTCTCTATTTTTTCTTGAAAGGTGTGAGTGGAAATTTAAAAGAAAACTGAAATAAATAAAGTGTAAAAAATAAAGAGCAGTGTCAGACTGCACTCACCACTGTAGGCAAAGAAAACTGTCAGCAAACCCAACAGAAACACAACTGCAGACACAGGGATGTATTGTGTGCACAAAAACAAAAAGGCAGCAAAACTGCAATCTGACAGGAGAATCTTCTATAAAAATTTCCTACTACCTTGTAATTAAAAATAACCCACAACTGCTATAACATGGGGTATCCTTATATAATATTCTGCATGGTCTCTAACTGATTTATTTCTTTATCACTTTTAGGTACATGCAACAGGAGCATGTGGCATTTTATCTGTGATCTTACAGCACACTGGTGTTCTGTGAGTACTTGGGCATGATTCATTCCTCCTACTGAAAAACTTAAAGTAACAAATCACCTTACTCAAAATAAGTTTTCAGTCAAACAATCCAGATGGATAGAGTAGCAAAATAGATGAGTTTTCAAAAAGAAGAGTGTGAATGTAGCAGGAAATCTGATAAGACATTTTTGTCAACAGATCATCTATTCATGAGACAAGCAGCTGGAGCAGGGCTGAGAGAATAAGAATGTTTTTACTGATCAGCCCCAGAAATACTGTAACTAAAAAGTTAATTACAGAACCAAAACCCCTTTTCTGTCACTGCCAAAGTTAAAATAAATATTTGCCAGAAAAGACTATAAGTAATACAAAGCAAGGAGGGGGATACCTGAACAATTGTGAGACACTGGGGCTTGTGAAGGTGCAGGAGGTTTGGTACTGCTCTGCCTGTGCTTGGTGCTATACCAGGGCTTGGCAGGACTGAAAAAAACATCAGATGAGGGGCTGTGTGACCAAAACCAGGAATTGATAATGACAGAGACTAAACTTCAAGAACCTGCTCTACATAAAACTAGAAAATATAATGTAATGATTTTTTAATAAATATTTAAAACCCAGGCATATGCAAGAAATACATCACCTTTAGTGATCCTATCATTCTTCCCTATTTTCCTTCCATTCTTGTTTAAGGATGCCAGTGGTTATCCTCCCAGGAGCACATACAGTCCTTTCTATCAGCAGGCTCCCAGCAAAGATGGAGATGTGCAGTGATTAACTGAATCACATTTGGATGTACTCTGGCAAACAGAACAGACAGGCACAGGCTGCTATTGCTGAGCAGTCCCAGTGCTGGGACCTCACAGAGAGATGGAGTGCTGTTCCACCAACACCCTTAGCTTCCAAAAAGCACTGTAGAACACTTGGAGCACTCCCTTTTGGCAAAGGGTTCTAGCAAGGGATGGGAAGGGTTCTTCACAAAAGAAACACATGGAAACAACTGTGCTTCTGAAGACAGCATTCAAGCTGCTGCTTATGTTCTGTTTTTAAGCTGAGAAGACGAGCTCCAGGACCTGGATCTGAGCTAGGGTGTGGGTGGGTGTGCATGTGTGCACATGTGCCTGGGGAAGCAGTGCCTGTGTTCATACAGTTTCTTCCTGATCAGCTGGTTTACAAAGGCTTATTAAAAGACAAAAAGGGAATGAAGTTCAAAAAGAAGCATCCTCTTGTCAGCAAATAATTCTGTGATTTTCTCTACAGGTGTAAGATTTAACCTCTGTTTACCAGGATACAGTGATCATCTCTGTGGTTACTTCAACTTACATTCTAACTGAATATGACGTGCATCTTGTCTCTTCCTGCCTAGCACCCTCCCTGAACCCTATTTTCCACTTGGAATGCCTCAAACAACAGATAAGGAAGTGTGCGATTTTATATTACCCCATTAAAAAACTCGAATATCTAAATAATTTTGTCTGAACACTTAGGCATTGTATCTCACACTAAACTGACTCCCCCCTCTCTGTGAACAATAGTGCACCTACTTGTCTCCTGTTTCTTCCTGCTGACATGGCACAGGTCAGTGAAGGTACTTAAGTGTCCTGGAAATACCAGCCAAGTCAGTGGCTTAGGTCACTTCTTCACAAAATGAAGAAATTAAATGGCTCGCCCATGAATGCAATACAAATCTCTCAGTAAATGCAAGCACAATCCTGGCTTTCACAGTCCAAATTCCTTGCCCACCTTCTTGTTATGGCTTTTGCAGCCAGTAAGACAAAGAGCATGTTTAATGTGCTGGGGCACAGTGACAGCAGCAGAAATACATACAGCTGCCAGCAAAAGCTAGTGATAGCCTCAGGATAGCAGCATTTCATTTTCTTGCATGGCTTCTTTTATAATTTCTTTAATCTCAATTTTCTGAAGGAAATACAATCTGTATTTGGGTTATTCCTGGGATCCACAGCCCTCTGTATCCTTCACCCTTGTGAATCCTTGCATTTTCATGCAAGACTGAGCATTCAGCTGCCATGAAAAGATAAGCTTAAAAGTTCCTTTTTCAGGTCTACATTCCAATGCACCTTATCAGACATGAACTGAAGGACAGAAGAAAGGCTAACACAGCAGACCATAGTCAGAGAGTCCCCCCCTGCTGAGTTTTTGGGCATGGAAGACTCTTTCACAGCACATGCAAAGAGAGCCTAATGCTGTGCAGGATGAATATGCAAGAGCAACCAGGAGCTGAGCAAGAAACAAAGAGACCATCAATTGCAAGAGCCCCTACTCAGCATGACACTGCAGGGATTTGTGTCTCTGGATTTCAGAGCCACTGGAAAAGGCTGGCAGAGCTCTCCAGAGTTCCTGCTGGTACCAGTAATAAAAGCAAATCCAGGGCTAAAGCGATCAGATGAAATAATCTCGGAGAGAGGAAATGGACTTGTCCGTCTGTTTATACATGGCCTAGCACAAAGGCTCCCTGGACAAGACCCAAAGATATGACAAACGTGCAAAATAATGAGGAATAATTACAATCTGGGGTGCTGAGAAACCATAAACAGGTTGAACTTGCTCAGTAATGTCATCAGCCCGACCCGGACAGGCCCAGTCACGCGTGCCCCGCGCAACTACTCGGCCTCATGGCTCCCCTGGTGTCGGCTGTCGGCAGCCTAGGGCTGCATCCCGACTGACACTTGCTAAATACACACACTTTCCAAGCAGGTCAGCAGGAACTTCTTCATGTGCATGGACTGCAAATCTCCAGGCTTTCAGCCCCCATTTCCAGACATGCTTTTTCACCACACACACGAATACAACCTGCATTTTCTATGAAATTACAGTTCTGGTAGAACTAACAACTTTGCAGATGTTGATGGGGGGCACCTTACAGATAATAAAAAGGCAAGTAACAAAACAGCATTTGTCTAATATCCAGCTGGTAAGAAAAACATTAGTGGGAAGGGAGCTCTGCCCCCAGCAGCAAGGGAGGCTGCTGCCAAAGCCACTGCACTGGGTTCTGCGAGTGCTTGGCCTCAGGAACATCCAGAACAGTGGTGCTGGGGAGAGGGCTGTTGTTTGGAGAGACTTGATGTATTCTATTGATTCCGACTGAAAAATGTTTCATGAGGGTAACATGGAAATCAAATGCCAAATTGGGCTATTTATTTTTCTTATTTCTACCTGGGTCAAACCTTAATGCTAGGAAAAGAGGAATTTCTGCCACTGGTGGCAACAGAAACAACATCAGACATTACTTGGAATGCGGTGACCCTTGTACTGATGAAATGTGGAAGTAATTCAGCTAAAAACAATAACATCATGCCAGAACAAATAATTTGAGTAAAAGTTGCACTTCTGGCTTCATCTGGCTTTTTCATAACTGCCCACAAGGAGGAGAACACAAAACTGCAAAGCATCAGATTATACACACATGACATTGGTGATCAATTAAAGCACAAGAGGTTTATATGGCATTTTTCATTATTTCAGAAAGAAAACAATTCCATTTTTAGTATTTTTTTTGTTTAAAAATATGATTTTAAGCAAAAGAATAAAATAAAAATTGGAATTAAAAAATATTAGTCTATGTATAAAGAAAAAATTTCAACTGTTCACTTTCAACAAGTATTTCTCTCTCTTGCTGGTTCAGAAAATCCCAGAACATGAGTTTTTGCCCCAGACCAGGTCAGCTTTAAAAAATATCTAAGCATATGAAATCCATGTAACGTGTCAAATCATATGTCACAGATTTCCTCTCTGCTCCTACCTTGGTACTTGTCTCCTGCAAATGCCCAAGAAGAAAAGGGAACAAGTAAGTATATTATGGTCCTAAAAACTTCCTGGTATGTGGTAATCTCTCTCTCTCTTTTCCGGCTTTGCCCGCTTCAGTCACTCCAGATCACAAAGCACCTAAGACACGGTTTTTTCCCAACATTTGTTTGTGCAAACTTTTGCACAGTGTGTCCTTATCCTGAGCTTCAATATAGCACCAGTGAACATTAACAGTGTCCTCTAGACTTTGTAATAGATTGTGTGTGTTGTGCATGTGCAGTCAGACAGGCAGAAGAGGAAGAACAGGGTCAGCAATAAATACTTTCTTTGTCAGGGAAAGCAGCACGCAACTGATCCAGATCTGGGGTTTCAGTGACTGTAGCCAAGGCATCTTGTACATGGGGCACAGCAACTGCCCCATCACCAGTTACACACTCCAGCTGCAGGGTCAGAAACCACAACCATGTGCACTCAGAGACTGCTGGGGGGGTGGCTTTGGCCACCAAGGGTCACGTGTTGTGCAGTCCAACCGCAAGTACCAGCACACAGTGAATGCACACACTCCACAGTGACTTCTTGCCACTGACAATTTAACTGCTCCTCCTTTTCCAGCTGCCCATTCCAACATTCCTGCTTGTTCTTCTGCAATCTGGGCACCTCACTTAGTGAAGTAAGTGACTCAGGAATACTAGCAGGAATAGTTGCAGTGTCAGTGTAGGAAGGGGAGGCTTTCTCTGCAATTGTTCCAGTCACTGAGTTTAGCTCTGCCTACTTTTTCTTGTGTTATAGGATCAAATTTGAATAATAACATTACTCAGAATGATGGCAGATTCTTATTTTCTATTGCAACAGTCATTATTACATTCTTAACAAAGAAGCATTAACCCATGGTGGAGAAGTATCTTTAGGTATACAATAGCTGTTATGTTTACTACTTCCCACTCTAAAATGTGCAGAAAAGACTCTGAAGTGTCCACACATACTTTAACAATAAAAGACAGCTTCTGCCTCTTTAATAAAACAACAGGCTGCCATCCAGAAATGGGAATTTAGACATTGTCTTGGGATTCCCAATGGTGGAAGCACTGCTCTGTGTAGTCAGAATGATCCTGAGACTCACCAAGCACACAAACTACAAGGCAAAGTACCTGATCAAAACCAGCACTGCCCGCTGGCAGAGAAAGGCAGGGTACATTCAGCACACCCCTTAAAGGGGTCTGAAGATCCTTTTTCTTCTCCCTAAATGGTACCAAATTTGTTCTACATCTGTTTTAAAAGCATAATGATGGGGAGGAAATTGAAACTAGAGATTAGTGTCTGATAAGAAGAAAATTATTGTTGTGCTTGGGAAAAAAAAGCCATGAAATGCTTCAGTCCCTTAGATACAAAAGAAGCCTTTAGCATCCTGACATTTATAGGGCCAGTATATATATATATATATACACACTGTCCCCTACTCTAAGAATGAGCAATGCTGACAACACATGGCAACTTAAACAGCAAGCAGTAGATGGCAACATTCTACTGCCAGCCAGTGTCACTTGGTTATTTTTAACTTGCTCACTCTGGTGAGGTGGTCTCAGACACTCCTTCTCATGGCACATACTCCTGCTGATCCCACAAACTAGGGAGGTGAAAGCAGATCTGACTTTCTCTTCAGTCATGTGCTTTTAAGTTGATATAGTCAGTGACATTATAATGTTTTAAGACAGGTTACACGTTTTATGAAAATGAAGGAAAATCAGTGATCCTACAATATCAGCAAAAGACAGATCCTACAATATCAGCCATCACAAGGTAGTGAGGATGTTCAGCTTGGGCATGGATTTACTGGGGAGAGGAGGAGCACTCAGCTCTTCTTCCTCTGTTAGCATCAGGAGCAACAGCCAAGTGTCTGTGCAGCTCCCACAACCACAAAGGTCTGGATCCAGTTCTGTCAGTTCAGTAAAGGTTACTCACACTAAGACACACATGCAAGGAATGGATTTTGTCAAGTTTTTAACAAAAATATGCAATTTACCTCCTTCTCTTTGAACTATGTGGTACAGATGAACCATATGCAGAATAGACTCCAGATCTTGATCTTGGTAGCCTTTCTCATGCATGTCTTCCACTGAGTCTGGATAGATGACTTGATCTCGTAGTGTTCCAATGGACATGTAGGGTCTGAGGAACAATACAGGGAAACTGGTAATCTGAGGCAGGCTTCAAGTGAGCACATCTTGCTGATGCTCTATGAACAGAGTGTAAGGCTTTAAACACCATGTTGCTAAAACTGGATTTATCCAGTGGGTGCATTGTGGGTGAACATTTTTCTAAACTTATCTTAGGGACAATGTATTGTTTCCATAACAGTTGATTACAGGGTAACAACAAGGGTAGTTAGCATGGAAACACAATGACAGATTAGGCAGAATAAATATCCACTTCATAGCCCATTTTGAGTGTTTTCACTTGGAATCAGCAGAGCTATCCTGCATTCAAGGTTTGGTACTCCTAAGAGATTTAGAAATTGATTTAACACACACACGTTAAAACCAAGTTGTAACAAAAACACTGCAGCTCAAACTGGTAAAGAATTGCATGGTGCAGCAGGAGACACACAAGTCAGACAGGAGAGCACTGAAAACCTTCTTTCTCTACTGTTCAGGAGTGCAGAATTCAGACCAAGCATAACTTAGCTGGCTCTAGAAGCCAGCGTACCACCTCTGAATTGCAAAGTAGCACATATTAAAGAGGCTGGTCACCTTAAACCTCCCAGCACCAGCTCCCTTTGCCAAGTACAAGGCTGTGCTGTATGTGAAGCAGCTTCTTAGTCACCATATTTGCAGACCAGGTAACACCATCTGTCTTACTAAAACAAGCTGTCTCCAATTTGAAGCCAGAGACCCCAGTCATGGTTGGGGAATGGCTATGGACAATTGCTAAAGTCATGAGCTGTGCCCAGCCTCTGGTACTGCCCAGGCCCCTAAAATCCTCCTAGTCTCAAAACAAAGAAAACTTAAAAAACAGTTTCACAGCTCTCTAAAAGATATCAGGCTGTTCAGGTTAAGATAGCAAAGGCAACCTAAGACACATACACTTGACCATTTCTTTTGCTGGTCTAAGGATTTCTTGTGAAGGACAAATATCCATCCTGTCTCACAGACACTGCTGATAGCTCTTGGAAACTGGAAACACCACAGGAACAGTCTGTGGGATTTTGAGTTTGGAAGGGAAAGTCAGAGCCAAAGAACAGTCAGGCTCCAGACTCTGTCCTGCCTTCTGTGCCAGGAGTTCCACTAACTCCCTCTGGGTTAATCTGCTAAAACAATGCTAGTCTTTATTAAAGCTGTAGTGCCAGGGGATGATGGTGGAGAGAAGCAGTCAAAACTGGGCCAGCCATGAGGAGGCTTCCAGGCAGCTTGCTCTTGCCACCAAGAACTGCTTCCAATAACTTCACAGCATGTTAAAAAGCAGCCAGTTTTCTTCCCTAAAAAGCTCTGGACCTGTGTGGTGGGAAGGTCTCAGCCATGCAGCAACTCTGCCTGGCAGAGCTGTGTAATACCTCAGATTTCTTCCCTTCCCTTGGAGGTATCTGCAGAAGTGTGGATCTATCCATTGTTACTCTGAGAGTCCCTAAAATACACCACAGAGTAATGTGAAGGAACTTACAGTGCAACAGATGAAGAATTACAGAACTAAAGCTGCCACATAAACTAAAATTCACATGAAAGCTTGCATCTGCTGCATTGGTTTCAGTGCTGCAAACATCCAGGGTGAACTGTCTGTAACACCTGTGAACTACTTTCACCACCAACTGGGTGAGGATGGGAAGGACGGGGGATCTGAACTCTTTGCAAATATTTGGTCATCTCTGTGTTGTGGCAAGCACCCAGATGGAGCAAAACCAGAACCACAAGTCAAATGTGGAGCACTGCTTGCTCCTCTTTGCTTATTTTTCTGCTCTCAGCTTATTGTGGCAATAGTACTGCTCTGGGCTGCTGCATGAACACTTGCACCAAGTGCAGTGAACCACTTACATTAATTGTGATATTGCAAAATCTCAACTCTAAACATTAAGTAACTTCATGAAGTAATGAGACATTACATATACACAATTCTCTCCCTCTAAAATCCCAAAGGGCTTGACTTCTTGCATGTGTAGAAATCACTTCACTTGCTCCAGGCTGCTGCCACCTCTGGGACAGAAGAGCAACTCCACCTGGGCTCAGAAAGGTTTAAATCAGTGGGTAAGACTGTGTAATTTAGGTGAAGCTGCAGGTAAGAGCAAGGAGGACAGAGTTACCTATCATATAATTTGTCTGGGGTTTAATATCTTACTCTTGTGAAGTATGATCCTGTAATGACTAGCAGCTCTGAGATTTAACCCATGGCAAAGCAGGGAAAGCAGTGCTCAAACACACTGTGCCAGGACACTTGGTGCCATGCTGTTCACTGAGTCACCAGCACTGCTTCCTGGCACAGCTGGATTGTCCTTGTGGCCTCCCAGCTAAACACACCGGTATTACCAAGCGTGCCTCTCCCCACCTGGTTTGTAAAAATTACAGAAAAGCCCAGCTTGCAGTGAAGTAACAAACCCCATCAATTACTAACTAGCAGAAAAAAGAATGGCTTATGGTTACAGGACTGTTCCAGGAGGTGAGAGAGCATGTTCTGTTCCCCCTGTCTCATAAAAAGCCACTCATGTTCCTAAGGGGACACGTCATCTTTCTTGGCATGTGATATCTCATTTGGGGCTCTAAATCTTTACAACAAAGAGAGGCACCTCTATGGTTGATTTATTCCATTTATTTAAGGGTGGGGATGGATTCCTAACCGGAGGTGTCTTTT
This sequence comes from Notiomystis cincta, assembly GCA_013398075.1. Lineage (NCBI taxonomy): Eukaryota > Metazoa > Chordata > Aves > Passeriformes > Notiomystidae > Notiomystis > Notiomystis cincta. The sequence goes on from VZRX01021896.1 coordinate 27,019, forward strand.
CCCTTGATGGGGGCACAGCCCAGGTAACTAAGATAACTAATTTCTAAAAGTGCTGAAGTTAGATGAGATCTCATTTAACTCATATTCTCATAACCTTATACTACACCAGAATTTTCTAGCCACGCCTTGAAGACAGTAACTGCCTTATGTACCATGGGTGCCACAAAGTTAAACACATTAAAACCTGTTAAACATCAGATATTCTTGTAACTGGAGTTACGTGCACTAAGCAGTAAGAAGTATGAGTACTGGATACAGCAACAGGCTTTGCCAGTAAGCTCCTTGTTAAAATACTGTTATCATTAATTTTTTAGCAGTTTAAGCAACAAAAACAGTCTTTTTGTCCTAAAGAAATACTTGAGTTTAACTGGACTTAATTGATTTCTGATGGAGTTTTTCCTTTCAGCCACAGTGTCTGGGTTCCAGCCTGAAAGAAAGCACTCTTACAGACTGTGAAGCCAACTCCTCTGCCATGCTGAGATCATGTCTTCAGTGATAATAGCTCTGCAATTGTTTTCTTTCTCTGCTTTCTGAAAAAAGATTTCTATGCTGTTTTTGGGATACAAAGGATTTAAGACCAGTAATCCTTTTTTAAAGCTGTGGTATCAAGCCTCCACAAAGCTAAGAAAAGTTATTCACTCTTGCCTGTTTTTCTGGAATATCAAGGCATTTATTGAAAGAGACATTTTCAGTTCTCATAAACTGACAGTTTTTCAGTCAGTTTGACAGCTTTATTGCATGACCAATTTTAGCTTGGTGCACTTAGCCCTTTACCTTGCAGCACTATAACTTCATTCTACTAGAAAAAGCCATCATCCCTAAGGTTTATGGCTTCCTCCTTCCAGTGCAGGCTTTAAAGAAAGATAGTATCAAGATAGTATCTGCCTGTGGAAAGGGCAGTTCTGAAGGGTCCTGTTGACACATGACATTGTGTACAGTCCTGGCATAGTAACTGAGAAACACAGGAGGAAGAAGAGAGCAAGCGCTGCCGATGCTACGGTTCCTTCGCTGCAGCCAGCTCTGGGAAGGGAAAGGGGGCAGGTGCTACAGAAAATCCTGCAGGATACCCCAGCCCCTTGCCTTTCCAAACAGAGGACTTACATGCTGGAGCTGTTAGCATGGAGAAAAGGGTATCATGCAATTCAAAGGGACTGAAGATTATTGCACACAGTAGCCAGGCTGTACTGACATCTAGTAACTCTCTGATGTCTTGAAGAGTAGAGGACTTCACACTTTGGAGTAGCAAGTTAAGTGAGACAACCTGCTCAGATGTCAAGAAATTTCTGTTCCAAAACCAGAACAAGCCATATCCACTTGAACTGTTTTCAATACTTCCTGAATGTATTCAAAGATGTTTTCATCTTCTGTGCAAAATAAATTGTGCTGACAGAACTGATAATCTGTTCTGATATTCACAATTTTATTTTAAAGAATTACAGCAAGTAATCAATATAGACTTTGAGAGTCTGTAAAACAATCTGAATGGTCAGAGTCTTAACTAGAAGCACCCTGGAGTAAGAAAGTGACTAAAAATAAACTTTAATTAGGTGTCTGGCATCAGAAGTTAAAGAGTATTAGTCCAATGTAAGTGCCCAAGGAACTGCTTTCAGGTGCAGTCTAAAGCTCACCTCACCTTCCTTGGCACGGGCTGGGATTAACATTTCCTCCATGGAAGGTAAAGTCTAAATATGTGTGGCTTGTGGTTCTGAGACCCATCTGCATGACCCCAACCCAGCAATCAATACTGATTTGCCATTTGCTATCCAAGCGTGTCTGCAGTTATTATTGCAATATTATTCTCACAGATATGCAAAGTTATGTGGAGAAATTATGTACAAGGCAACTATAAACACTTGGCTGACCCACTTTAAAGTGTCTGTCTCTGGATGACAAGAGCATGTCTAATACATCCAAGTGGGAGAGAAAAAGGGGGACACTACACCTGGGATTCTCCTTTTCAGATAAATTGCAGCTTGGATTTTCAAAGGAGATTGGATGGCTTCACAGTGTAATTCAGAGGGCCTGATTTGACAACTAAAATAAAATGTATCCCAAATTTAGGCATTGCTATTTAAAAAGGGGATACTGGAGCCCAAGCCCCAGCCATGGAGGTATCTTCCTAGGAAACTTCAAAGATGTTAAGGAGTTAGTGCTTGCACTGAAGGATCCCCAGTCCAGAAAGCCAAATGCTGTCTAATTCCTTAGAAAGTTCAGCACAGCATGGAATGTGAGAGTAACAGTCTTAAGTCCAGCACAAAACTCTCCAGCTACTAGAGATGCAAGAGGAGGGGCTGTATGACAAGTTTATGGTTAGCAACTCTCTTCCAAGAACTGGGTTCAGGCTTAGTTCTTCTCAACTTGCAGGGCATCAGATTGCTATTTTTCTAGGCTAGTGTTCTAGCTAAAAAGGAGTCAAAAGAAGGGCACCCTCTAATCTTCCCAGTGAAGCAAGGAAACTACTGTTAAGAGGCAGGAACCCTGTGTCCCAAGAGAGAGTTACTGGGAAGAGCCTAATTATATACTGTACTAGTCAGAGTCCTCAGCTGGAAGGAGGGAGATTTTAGTACCAGTCTTTTTTTCCCCAGTGCTCTTTAAGGTAAAATCCAGTAACTATCCTAACCCTTCAGTAGGACTGTAAAAACATTTAAAGGGGGTTCTAATCTTATCTAGGTGCCTCCTCTCAGGAGAGACAGATGGGTTTAACATTTAGCTCTCAGTTTGGCACCTAAGCTGCTGTAAGTGGAGAAGATCAGACATTTATACATAAAGATTCCTATAGGTTAACTCTAGGTGGCTCCCTTTACCTACTACATAGATATTTTGGACCATTTTCCAAAAGCTGGAAATATGCCTGACCATCTAGGGGATCCCCTTATATTTGAATTTTCTATCACCTTGCTTGCCAAGATCATAATTTTAGGAGCTGCTATACTTTTTCTGGTATCACCTCAGCAAAACTCCATCTATTGCAATGCTCCTGCTTTAGATTAATAGTAAAAATTCCAGTTTTCACCACCAGCAAAGCTTGATCAACAGTGATCAAAAAGAAACAGCCTCCACTAATTAAAGTAACTGAATTATTAGTAATTCTTCAATGACATTAATAAGATAAACAGAAAAAAAGATGGCACCATCACTACAAAGTTGAGAAAATAAAATGTCTTGAATGAATGTGAATTAAGTTCTTTTTAAGCAGTGTTGTATCTACTGCCCTCAAACAGAAGGTCCTATCACCAAAGAGTTAAAAAATAAGAAATAATATTTATCAATTTTTTTTAAATGACAACAGGCTGTTTGTTTATCACACCGTGCCTAGTTCAAAGGATTTTAGGGACAGCTAAAGTTTCAGCAACTGTTCTAAATATATAAATAATTTATCTGTCTTTAAACTACCCTACACTGAACTTTGCTCTCCACTCATATAGAACTGGCCACAAACATCCTCTAAATATTTCAGATAGATCAGTTACCTAGTGGAAAATCCTACCAGAGTGCTAAAGACCATAATGCCAAGGAATATAGTTAACAGGAAGTGAAATGCACAGTACAAAAGGCTGAATTCTCAATGCATGTAATTAGAATCTGATATCAAAGGCTGAAAAAATCACATTAATCACTCTCTGGCTTT
>VZRX01021896.1:30686-55280 GCA_013398075.1 Notiomystis cincta
TTCAAAAAAAGCTGTGCACATTTCTGCAAGAAAACAATCTAGGACCAAATAATAACCAGAAAGGTAAAAAAAAGCCTTTAAAGTGCTATTCATACTAATTCTCATCTCATGATTTTTCACTATTACCAAGATCATGGACAGAATATTACTAGAACTAGTCAGATGGCAAAAAATGTTTAAGATGAACAATTCACATAATTATTCAGTTCAGTCTGTTTGTACCTTGTGATAGACAGAAAAAACACAAAAACACATGTATAATTAAAATCAAACCCCAAACAATTTCTGCAAAATTTTAGCAGCTCATCCATTCTGAAATAATTATACCACCTGCAATGAATCAATCAAATGAAGAGAAAATACACTCCTTTCTTACACTACCTCTGGCAGTACAGATGATAAAAGGATTATCTGGATGGATGACCACAAAGATGAATGAATTGAAGAAAGTACAATGAGCTGTTCTGGACAAGGTTCTAGCCTGCCAGTCCCACCAGGCACACTCCAGCCTAAGAGGTGTTTCTGAGTTTTACCACAATGTAACACAGTGAGCAAGGCAGTTTCCCTCTTTTAGAATGATCCCAAATTATTCACAGTTTTGTAGATGAGAAGTGACACCTTATTTCACAGGGAGGAGGAAGTGTAGACAGCAAAGCCTCTACAGCAAAGGCTGGTTTTGCTACAGTGCTTAGCTGTCCATGGCCTAACTTTTTCCATGCACTGTGATATGAATGCACAAATATTCATAGAGCAATAGTGTGTCTGCAGTGAAACACCTGCCAGCAAGTGAGAAGCCACACACTGCACTGACTTCCTTATCTGCTGTGAAACACTGCATTACACAGGACAGATTGTGACAGACAGAACAGAGACATGCCATGTGTATGGATGCATGGAACATTATTACAGGCATTTTATAAGCATTATTGGTATGTGGCATGGCTCTTCAAGGGAGCTATAGTAATAAGCAGAAACTAAGATTGATAGGGTATAATTAATGCAAAATGTTAGGCAAATACTCAAGCCAAGGAAAGTCTTCTCTCTTGGGAAAGCCACACTCCCATCTAAGCTAGGTAGATACACACATGATGAACTGAAGAGAAGGTTCCACCTGCTACATTCTCCCATGAGACCATGACATAATTAATGGCTAAAGAACAATGAAGTGAAAACCCTGTGTTATGGGGACTACTCAGCATTGTCAGCAGGAGAGACTCATCTCATCTAGAAGTTATTCATGTAAGTCTGAGTTAGCTACCCTGGCCCTCTATGTAGTCCATGGTGTCCTCAGTGGACCAGTGAACTGGTCCCTGGACACAGGCCAAGCAGCTGCAGTGATGCCAGCTGGAAGATTTGTGCATTATGGAGTTGGTGATCTGTGGAACAGCTGCCCTGAGTGGCCACGGGCCTGTGCTATACTTTGCTGCACTGTGTTGGGTTGTGCTGCACATACAGCTTGGTCTTCAGGCCTGTGCTGCACTGCACTTATCTCCTGGGTGCAGGATAAACTTTGTCAGCTGATCTTCACAGAGGAGCCTGCAAGCAGCTCCCACTTGGCACCAGCAATCACAACACCGGCGTGTCCCTGTCTTTATCTTGAAGTGAAGCAGCAAGATCTCATGGCAACATCCTTTGGTCTGACAGCAGAAGTGACAAATGGCATTGTTTACTCCTAAGAAAATCTTGCCAGAGTGCTCAAGACCATAGTGCCAAGGAACCTTGGCATGGATGGGACCAAACATAGCATATGCTGTGCTGTGACTAGAGGTCTGTCTGACACTGCACAATGCTCCTGGCATCTAATGGGATTCAAGTACCACAGAACTGGTGAAGGGACTGGAGCATCTCTCCTATGAGGAGAGACCTGGGAGTGTTTAGCCTCAAGAAGTCTCAAGGGGATCTTATCAACTTATATAAATGCCTTAAGGGAGGGTGCAAAGAGGACAGAGCTGGGCTCTTCTCGCTGGTGTCAAGTGACAGGATCAGAGCTAATGGGCACAAACTGAAACGGGAGATGCCATATGAGCATCTAGAAACAATTTTTCACTGTGAGGGTGATCAAGCACTGAAGCAAATTTCCCACAGAGGCTGGGGAGTCTTCATCCTTGGAGATACTCAAAAGCCATCTGGACACGACCTTGGGCAAACAGGTTTAGCCTTCAGGCAGCCAAACACAGAACTAGAACCTAAGAAATATGTCAGAATGAGCAGACCATGGAGAAGCTGGGAAAAGGCTGAATGACTTTGGAGCTGGGACACAGTTTGGAATTTTGGAGCCCAGGACATGGGGGCAGGCAAATGGCAAAGCCTAAAGGGCATGGGAAGAACTACTACCTTCTCTTCAAAAAGGAGGTGTTGGCTGTGTCTACTCTCTGGATTTTTAAAAGCATAGGGCACTGTAATGGGAGTTTCTGATTGAAAACTATAGCAGGAAGGAGGAGAAAGCACTTATTCCCAGGCAAGTTGATACCAGGTGTTATTAGAGCTTTCAGCTATCCTCCCCTTACAAAAGCCAGCATCCTTTCAGTTTTTTTCATATCAAGCTTTTATGTCGGGCAGATTTTGTCGTTTATGTTTCCCAGCGCTTCCCACTGTTATGTAACCAAATTGCTTCTCATTATTTGATATCCATAAGGCATCTGAAGTGTGCTTTATGATGCTCCCAAGTAAAATATTACTGAAACAGTAAACAGTTGCCATTCTGTGCACCTGTCAAAGATCCTTTGTTGCACAGTTGCAGGGCAGGTGCATTAAGCTGGATGTAACTGCTCAAGCTGGACAGAGTAATGGGAGCTTAGTACAGAAACTAGGTCATGTAAATGCAACCACCAGATTACTCCCTAACATGCAACTTTGCCTTTACCACTGCTAAGCTACACAGAGGTCTCAGTTAACCTCTAGGTGAATTTTTTCCCCTGGCACTGCTATCAAAACTAAATTTTAAAGGCAAAGGAAGTTGTGGATACCCCACCCCTCTAAATATTTGAGGCCAAGCTTGGACAGGCCTTTGCTCAACCTGTTCTAGTGGAAAGTGTCCCTGCCCATGGCAGGGGGCTGGAACTGATGGTCTTAAAGGTCCCTTTTAACCCAAGGCATGCTGTGTTCCTATGAGCTACTTATATCAGCAAAATGATCCTAACAACAATTAAATAGATTGTTATTGTTTTGCAAGATATAGCCTATACATACCAGCCACATATTCAGTTCTTACAATCTATTAATGACTTTGTAATTAAAAAATGTTAGTCAAGCTTAACCTGACTATGTACTTTAAAAAATCACAAAGCTTTTTTTTTCCTAGCTTTTAAATGAAGTTTCATAAACAATCTGGCACATACATAAATGACTGGAGTAAAAGTTGAGTATGTATCAACACATCTCAATTCCTCACCACATTTAGCCCTCTTGGTATCTCCCATAGCCTCAGCTTGCTCCAGACATGTCCCCAGGCTGAGGGACCAAAACCCCAGAGGATGCTGAAGTTCTTCACCAACATCAGTTCAGCAATAGCCCTTAAATGTTAGATTTATGTAAATACATTTCAAATCTAAGGTAAACCCCAATGCAGCAAGTTGACTATATACTTCAGTCTGGAATTTATCCAACACTTTCCTTAGTAACAGAAAATACCTGTAAACTAAGCTTTAATCAGCTGACTCTTGTGTCTGGGCAGTAGAGAAAACATCTGGCATGGCTTGAGGGGGAGTGGCAGCTAATCCACAAAACCATTTCCCACCTCTGACTGTTAGTGTTGATGAATTTTGTACAGTGTCCTACCAAGAGGTACTGCCATTACTTGTAAGCAGGCAGCACAGAGACCTAATAATAAACATTCAAACTTTACAGCTCTGAGGCGCTTTCAGTGGAAATGGAGAGGTTTCACAGAGATCCTGGCAGGCAAAGCTTCAGCCAACCTACAGGGCAGCAAGGCAAGAACTTTTCTGTTCTATATGAGGCAAGATGGAATCAGGAATGATAAGTACCAGCACTTCTATAGGAATTCCAAAAAGACAAAATGGAAGAAACTGTGCCCTGGCCAAGAGGAGAGCATGAAAGCCCCCTCAGATGCAAGGCCACAATTTCTAACAAACAGGAGAACTGAGGTAAGCTGTCTGGAACTGATTAACATCAAATGAAGAAAAATAAGATACAAACTAGCAGGCAATTTTTAAAGCATATCTATATCAAAATAGTATGCAAACTATTGCACACAGTAGGGAGTGTGTTGTGTTTTATTTTTTGTTAATGCTTATCTACCAAAGACCTTTTTCTCATCTGTCAGATAAGTGGTGAACTTTGGAAATAAACACATTGAAAAAGAGCATCATGAACTTGATAACAGCAAGTCAAACAGACAGATGCAGTGTGCCAGGGAGCAGGTATCTGCACAGCATGACATGAACTGATGGCAAAGTATTGAAGGAACAAGTCAATGTGGTGGTGCACTATCAGCAAAATGCTGAAGGGCAATGACAATCACTGGTGCAGTGTTGGCATGTGCAGCTCCAGATGACTCAACTAAAAAGATCATAGTTAAAGACAGAGCAGTACTAGCTGAGAACAAATTAGGATGTGCAAAATACAACACAGGACAGAGACATCTGAGCCAATCTAAAGGAGATGAGGCAACAGAACTGGCACAGGCGTATTTGCACAGCACTTCATTCAGGCTGCTTCTCCAGCAGACCACACACTAATGAGAAAGTAGTCTGACACAGAAGAAGAGATACATATTCCATTTGCACAACCTTCCATGTGGTATAGGGTATCTGAAAGTGATACACAGCAATTCTGCAAGATTAAATTGTTCACATAATCAAAAACTGTTTCAGGATGAGAGCAGCCACTACTAACTACTCCACGCTTAAGACAACATTTGTGTTGAACTATAATCTTCAAATTTTCATGTGCTTATAATGTAAAAATTATTTTTACTTTATCACTTTATTATTTGTTTCACTTAGAACTGAAACATTCTTGCTTGGCTTCATCCACATGATGAATATCCTTGAACTACCTGAGGCAAATCATATCAGACATTTGGATTACTCAACAGAGCTAAGGAGAGGAAAAATATCTCTGTGGCTGATGTAATTTTGTTTAATATCCAGGGATATTTTTAGAATACAGAAGGAAAAATGCCAGACAGGAAAAGACTTGTAAATGAACCCCAAATAAAATACCAGAAATAGAGCAGATGTATGCAAAACCAAACAGCTTAGAAGAGCCACATAAGCCTTTAAACTGTTCCATTCCATACAGTCCTACCATTATTAAGAAGGCAGCAAGATACAGGTATATAAATTTTAAATGACAAAGAGCAAACAACATTTGACACTAGTTTATCTTTGGCTGCCTCCCTCCTAGCATTTGATAACTCTGGTGTTGAAAGAAAGAAATGTTAGAGATCTACCTGAATGAGCAATAGCAATAGAGAGAGAATACAGAACACACCACTGCTGTGACTGCTGAGAAAGTGGGCAGGTCTTCTACTAGAACGGCACACAGAATAACAAAAAAACTATGCATGCTATTGGAGAAACACACCTCTCACAAAAATACCCAAATTACAGTAAAAGCAAGCTGGAGAGACAGAACAGTGCCAATGGATGAGGAAAGAAGTACAGTGTGTTACTCCAGGCTCTGTAGTAATCAGTCCTCAAGAAAGACAGAGAAAAAGCTCATGGACGCTTCAGATGTATGCTGTGCTAGGAAGACTCAGAGTCATGACCAAAGGTTATGGAACTAACAGAGACTGCATGAGACATCCCTCCATGCAAATATGGCAATATGACACAGCAGGCAGAAAATGATTAACAACTTATATCAATAACCCAGTGGTAATTAGAGCTTTACTGCAACTTACAGTGCAGAGATACTGAGGAATATTCCTGCGCTGTTGTCAAGGTAACCTGCAAATATGTAAGTGTGCAATTCTGCTGGTGTTTATATCAAACTAGGGAAATGAGAGCCAACATGTACAGAATCTGTCTCCTTACAACTGAAAAAGTTGAGACTTTTAGTTGGAGAGCAAGAAAAGCTGGAGTAAATGCTAGGAGGAACTGTGTGCTAGAGCTCTCTAATTCCAAGAAGATGGAGTCTCCTCCCAAGTATAAGACCAACAGCGTAGAAACAGGGCTCAGTCTGGAGAGATTGGCTACTTTCAGATGAGCTGTGAAAGGCTGATTCCCCAAGTGCTTCAGATACATCTCGTGGTATATCTTTAGCATCAGTACTCATGTTACCCACTACGTACTTTCGTTAATTATTTATCATTCAAAATGATGTGTCTGGATTCTGATTTGAACCATGATTCCTTACCAACTAGAGTGCCACAAGTATTTATTTTTTCATTCATGCTCCATTCTTGGCCAGTTGATTCAAAGAGGAATGCAAAGAAGTGGTTAGCACAAATGAATGTTACTTTGTAAAAGAGGGACAGAGAGAAGTAGAAGAAGGGGTAAGAACATACACTCTGCCAGTTACTGAGTCTCCAATGAGATCTGTCAACTCGTTGAAGTGTGACCAGCTCCTAGCACGGATACAACAAGGCACCAAATGATGCTGGATTGTTTAAAGGCTCTTCAAGCCTCCCTCTCTTCTGCCTGCCCCCTCTTCTGCCCACTCTTCTCTTGGACAGGCCTGTCAGGAACCGTGGCAGAGCCCCTGAAATTCCTGGGCTTTTCTCACCCTGCCCCCAAAAGGGCAGTTTGTCCCATCAGCATCCACCAGAACTGTGTCTGATTACAGATAAGTTCTGCAAGGCATAGCCCTATATAAGGGGAGAAGAAAAGCCCCTACAATTATTCACAGCTAAAAATAAAAGAGCGGTATAATTATGCTAAGTAATCTAAAAATCCAAAAAGAGAGGGATTCTTAAGGCACTGTTTCAAAGCCTACAAGCCACAAAGTAATGCTAACTACAAAGTGCTTGCAGTGTGGATGAAATTAGCTCAATGAGCTAATTCATGTTTTAATAAATCATAGTTTTGTATGTAGCTTTTGAAGTTGACAAAGACACATGATTTCCCACACACTTCTGGAATACTATGCTGGAACATTAAAAAATGGAAATGAAAAAATAACCTTTTCAGGGAGCTCCTATTTACTGTGGAGTGTGTTGTTACTCAGTAGTCACTGTATTCTCCACCATTCATGTGTGCAGATGAGGTTTCCCACACTTGACTCAAAATGGGCTGATGCAGAATTAAACTCAGCCACAGGAATGCAGATGCTTCAATGGTAACCATGTCCACTACTGGAAAGCCATCTGCTATGTCTTAGACCAGAGATGTAATGTATACACATACACACAGGGATGTCATCCTAACTTGCTGCTCTGATGGACACCCACCAATTCAAGAGCTTTCTGCTGTATCACAGTTTCACCTACCCACCAAACAAAAGAGTGAGGTAGGCTGATGCCAGCTTGATCCCATCCTAACATCTCCCAGATCCTGTCTGTCTGGAGCATTTTCCAGAACATTTTCCAGACTGACAGGAACAATTTTTCCTAATGTTATGATGAAATATAAACATGATGAAATATAAGCAAGGCATACTCTATTTTTCAGTCTGGAATTCATAGAATTATACCTAACAAAAATAAACAAACAGAAGGTAATCCTGATAAAGCAGCAATTTGCACAGGGTTAATAAACAAAATGGTTGCACCAGCAGGACCTTACAAAACAAACCTCTTTAATTTACAGACTTCAGGACAGTTTACAAACCAGTACAAAAATTCTAAATGTATACTAGAGCCTGGGGCAGACAAAAAAAACCCAAGTGAATGTGTGATTTATTTAAGCCATAAATAAAGGAACTGTTAGAACACTCATAGGTAGATTCCAGGAAAAAAAAAAAGCCTGGACCATGTAAGGCAATCCACACAAAAGCCCTAGAACTCCAGCAGATCTGTTGCACATCTTGTCCCAAAATGTACAAACTTCAATGTGAAACTGGATACCCTTCAAGTAATTCTTAGTACCTCAGATATTCATCTAAGACTCTGCATGCCCAAAGAATAAATACGGTGGGCAAAAAAGCAATTTGGGATCCTCAAGGACAGCCAAACAAACTGCTGTCTTTTATCAACCCCTTCAGCCACATTCACCCAGAAATCCCTACAAGATTCAGTCTCAGTCCCTGTCCAAATACAAGACACTTATGAGTGACAGACCACAATACTGAGCATAAAAAACACACTCTGACACAGCTGAATTATCCTCCAGAGCAGACTTCAGAATCTTCAGCCACAGTCAAGGTGTAGCACTTTTACAGAAGAGCCCTCTCTGTCACTACTGTTGCCCCTTTTACCCAGCCACTGCTCTGTCCCTTGGGAAGGGAAGCACAGAGCTCACCAAGAGCCACAGAGCTGAGCTAAGGCCATGTCCCTTGGATGCTGCAAGGACACTGCAGCAGGACCCTTCCTGTGGGGGATCCTACAAGGATGGACTGCATATGCCAATCCCTACATGGCTCTGGTCACAGAGGGCTGCAAAGACTGTGGGTGAATTCTGACTAAAACTTTTTGAGATGTTTTGTAGAAGAGGTCTTCTGGACAAACTCTTGCACCACTGCAAAGTTAGGGGAAGCAGCTAACAAAGAACCACGTTTATGGAAATGAAAACCCAGCAGATGTGATGCAATCCTCTCAACCAGCACCTCGGCAAATCCACCTGAATGCAAGGTGAGTCTGCTTCCACAGAATAAAGGGAATGTAAGCAACAGGAAAGGGGTGTAAGCAAGCCAGCCACAGATGTTGATCTGAGTAGGGGCTGGGATCACACAGAGGAAGGAAGTGACTGAAACTCAGGATTTTCTTCAAGAGAAAAATCCAGATTAGCTTTTGTTCTGAGTAAACCAGTTTTAAGAATGTTCTGCACAATGGATATTCTGAAATAATGTTTTGAAAAACATTCAATAAAGTATTTTGCTCCAAACTTCTGAATAAAAGTCTTGAGTGAATCAGAAAAATGACAATGGCTAGCAATAAATTATACAGATATTTGAAATAATTATAGAGCAGTGTTCTTTGCTACTTTCACCTGCAGCAAGGAAAATCTACTGATCAGTTCAGTAGATTCCATTCATCTTAATATCTTGAACTTTTAAAACAAGGATACAAACTGTTATCATGAATACTTCTTTTGCCCATGGGAAGAAATGAACTACAGGAAGCAAAGATTCAGTGTTTGACTTTGCTTTTGCAAAACAACATAGTTAGAGGTCTCTAAGGAGATATTCTAGAACCAATTGCATAAGAGTATGTACTGAGAGTCCAACAGCATGTCAGAGTACAAAGAAAGCACAACAAAGCCAAGCTTCCATTAGTGAAATGAGCACATATTATTAAAAAGGCAATGTGCAATTACTGTTGGACTGGATTGTGGTCTTGCAGTATGTAAGGTAAATTTTGGTTACTTTGACACTTAAGAATCAAACCACTCTCACTTGTTTTGATCCTTGGTTTTAAAAGAAATCACATTTGAGATATACGAGGTCTATTTCAAATTTCTTTCAGACTCCAGTCTGTTCCCATGATCCCAGTTATCCAGGACTTCAGCCATCTGAGGAACACAGGCTTCAACACAAGTGTATGTGAGCCCTTTCCAATGACTCATGATGTTGTATCACCAATGAGAAAAGATCTCTCTTTTTAAACACACTTCACACAGCTGAGGTTGTGCCTACCACCTTTTAACTTGGATGTACACATCACAAATTAGAAATGTGAGAAGGGTCAAAATTCACGTAACCAGGTAAGAGGCATCACCTTCAGCATGACACATACCTTTGTGGTATATAAAACATGTGTTGTGGAGGGGGCTTGTAGAGAACTCCTTCATACACAGGCCACAAACCACTTAAAATTCTGAAGAGCGAACTCTTTCCACAGCCATTGGGTCCAGTGATTAAAAGATTCATCCCCTCCTCGACCTGCAAAGGGGATGAAAATGCAAAGACGTTACTATGTGGCACAAGAGAGTCTAAGACTCCTAAGAGGGGTTACATAAGCATTTATATAAAATTATCAACCAACTTCATTGATTATTACTGAATTCTGGAAACAATGGCATTAGATAAAATATGTGGACTGAGATAATGAAAATAATTTCCATTATATCTGAGTATCTCTATACACTAATGTTTACAGTAATATATAGCAGTATTTATAGTAATATATTATTAGATACATATAATGTAATATGTAATATGATTATGTTACAGCATCAATACATCACAGTCAGAATCAATTGTTCTAATGCAGATTAGGTCCAAAGGTGCTAACAGTGTATCAAGCAGTTCTGTGCCTATCTGTGATATCAACTGCAGGTATGGGAGGCCAATCAAGTGATTTGGAAAATTTATTTCACATTGACCTTTCCCACTTAATTACCTGTGTTAACTTGGCTGTGATGCCAAGTCATTCTTTTTACTCATTTGACTATTACCCTGTGTATATATGAGTGTATATTTATGCATAATCACAATGACATTATTTATGTTTTACAGAAATATACTGACTTCTATGTTTTCTTTGTTTCTGTCTCTTGAAAGAAATGAATAAATTTAATTGTCTGCTTGATCACAGAGTTGTAATTTTACAAACATGAAATTCCTACACTGAAGTTGTTGCATAACTGAGGACCCTTTCCTCCTAGTTCCTAATTCAGAGGAAAAGGAACACCTTGCTTTAGCTAAATTAAAAGATCTGCTGGAATTATTCAATTTATTTCTGATAACTTCAACTCTTTTTAAAAAGAACGGCATCTGCACTGGAATATCAGATGAGGATACATATGGAAGTAATTCAGTAAAGGTTACTCATTTAAATTGTGAGCAGGTACCAAGAGGTGTCTGGAATAGGTTTTTAAAAACAATATAAATTTCTACTGAATAAATGCTCCCCAGCTGAGCTTGTGAACTATGCTGTCAGCTATTAGCCAGCATTGCTCTTTGTGGTGATCAAGAAAAGCTACAGAGTTGATTTTCTCACTGTTGCTGTTACCTCAGACTTTTAAAGGAGCCTTTGTGAGTAAAGCATCCCAATTTGATTGAAATTAACTAAATAAAGATGGATGCATACTCCCAACACACACCTTTGAAAATCTCAGGTCAGTTTTTCACCTGCCAACAGCAAAAGAAATCCTCCCTTCTCTTTCTCTGAGCAGGACAAACTACTTATGTCTGCCTCTATTGAGCTACTATGCCTACCTTTCTGGATTTCCCCTTTTATCCATATGCTCCTCCAAGTACTTAACATAAGGTATATGAATTCTGTGCTGTTTATGTTAATGTGATGGCAACAATCAGAAGATTCTTGCATATCATCTTACTTTGAAGTTTAGTCTGGAAACCACCACATCGCCATTCGGAGTAATTATAGGAACATTTTCACAAATAATTCCTTGATCAACATCAATTACTTTCCCTAGAGAGAAAAAAAATTAAAATTAGAGTTTGTGAAACTTTCCATTTAGCAATCACTTGTGACAGCCTCTGAGCACAACTGAGTATATTTTCAAGTAAGGACTGGTGTTTGAAACAGCTCTTTTATGTGCTCCAGGTTCCCCTAGTGGAAAATCTGGACAATAAATCTTAGCTACTCCAAAAGACACTGTCAACAGTAGCCAAGAATGTGCAATGAATCCTAAATTTGATCCTAAACACAATGCAGAGTATGCATCATAAATATGTGATGCACTATAAAAATGTGTTCATTCAAATTCTACCTGTATTTTTTGTACTCTGTTTTAAATAGCTGTTTAACGCCAAGCAGTAAAAAAGTTCAAGGATAGCCTTAGCCACAAGTTAACCTTCTTTTGAGGATTTAATTATGAATCACTACCAACTCTGAAAGCCAGAGCACCTTTCAGTCTCCTCCAGCAACGAGAGCAAAGGAGAAAACATCTAATGGCTTGCTTCCATCTCTTTTTGGTGCCACAGACACTGCAAACGTATCTTGCAAGTATTTGCAGAAACTCATATAACATTTCAGTCAGGTAGATACACTTGGAATTTGGATTTCTGGCAAATTAAATATACAATTACTACTGGATGTCTGGATACTCTGTAATACAAGGACTTTGAAATTAACTGTCCTGGAAACAGCAAAAGAATCAAAACTAACTTCTCAGTCACCTGTTAATGGCCTTGTCTAACAGAACCCAATCAGCTGGATTCTTAGAAAAATATTAGAAATTACCTTTATAGACAAGGTGCATAGGAAGGACATCTCTCTTTGTATTAGAAAGTTTTCATAACATCAACTAATATGAACAAAGAAAAATGTAACAAAGGCCAGGTTAGTTAGCTAATTATAAAAGGCTCAGGTAGTATTTCCTTCAGTTAAGTTCAGTCTTACATTTTTCATTTAGAGGCTCTTTGTTCAATTGCTTTTTACAACAACCTGGGCAGAATTTTTTATGCCATGTATCAGTTCAAGCATTCTTTCTTCCTAACATAAGTTTCACTTAAAACAATTCTGTGATGTACAGCAGGAGATTATGGGGCAAAAAGTGTTTTTCTGTTAAAAAGAAATTACTTTGATATAGCGGAGACATTGTAGTTAGAATAAATCTATGATAAAATACAGTCAGCTAGCAAGAATTAAGTAAACTTAATTCTCATTTCCTAATCCTAACTTCACAGCATTTGATTGCAACTTTAGCATGCTTTTAAAGTATAATTATGTGTAATCAGAAATACAATTTGACAGTATTTGTACAAGATGTACAAAATTCTGTTTCGTTTTTTAAATTCTGAATTATTAAATACACTATCAGGCAATATTACTATCTGTAAAATATTATTATCATTTTCATATTTTCAAACTCTTACTGACAACAGTAAATGCAAGGCACAAAACAGACACTGCTTAGTCACAGACTTGTACTGGATGATTCAAAAGGAAATAAGTATTATGTGTTCAAAGAGCCATTGGGGAAGCTGAATATTAAGATTCTTGCTCTCTAACAATGCATTCACATACACCTATGTGAGCACGTGTACTTTTATCCACACTCAATCCACTCTTCAGGGATCTCTGAAGCATCGCAACCAAACGAAAGGAGGAAAACCAGTATTACAATAGCACTTGTCATAAAAAATGTGGAGCCTGTGGCCTAGATTCATCTGGCCTAAATTCTTCTTAAATCCTTGTGCACAGTGCTTGGTCTTGGCTAGCTGCCTCTGGGAGTTACAACTACACAAGAGCAAATGCGAGTCACCGTGGCTTAGGAGGAATTTGGACTGGATGAAAAGTGACTGTAGTGGAATGAAATCTTGGGAAAAGCTTGCAGAGAGAAAAGGAGTGGGGTTTAGATACAGCAGACCTAAAGGGAACATGAAGAGCACACTTGCATATCTGAACTGTATTTGGTTTTGGTTTTAAACACAGTTATCTAAAAAAAGCCCCCATATTATTTTGTTGCTCCAGGAACTACAAACCTTTTCTCAAGTACATGACAAAAGTCAAGTTATAAAATGCTATTTCTTTTAACATCAGCCAAGTATTATCAAAATAAAGACATCAGCTATTTCCACACCTATCCACCATGCTGCATCACACTTTGTTATGATGAACCTTGTCAGATGACCTTTGAGAAATATGAGCTGAAGGGCAGCACTGTTGAAATCACTGCAAGAAGATATTTCACAAAGAGCCCTTTGGGGCCTATAACTCTACTGAGGCTTAACTTTTCAAAAGCTAAAGGAAGAGAATGAGGCTTTTCAACACCACAGAGGTCAGCAGCAGAAATTGTATGTTGAGAAAACGAGGAACAACCCATTGCAAAAGCTGCCTTTAAGCACCTCAGAGAGAAGCTGGATGCAAGAGGCAGAGAGAGGTGGCACATAATGGAGCACAATAAGAAATGGATGTACACAGAGACAGAAGACAGTGGCACCAGAAAGACATAGGATGGGGTCAGGAGGGAAAAGGTATATATTGATCAGATCATTTGGGAACTAAGGAGAAGGGTAAAGTTGTCATTTTCAGTTGAAGATTCTCACTAATTATAAAAAAATGAGCACAGGCTGATCTTTAATCATGGAAAACATAGTATTTTTGGGAAAAACTACTGAACCAGTCTTTTTCCTCCTACCTCAACCAAAATAATGTGATGGTTAAAGATGAAATGTTACAGTCTCAGCTTTCTGAAAAAAATGAACTGTCTGAGGAAAACAGGCACTGTCAGTGTAAGAATTCTAACATCACCATCACATATAACAGTATAGTTGAAATGCCTTTTCATTGAAAGTTTGAGCCATTTTGTGTATTAGAAAAGCCCACTGTAAGGATAGAGTTATAAGGTAGGAGGGGGTTAAAATGAAAGGCAACATGGCCTCTGGGGCATTAAGGCTGAGAGGCTGATTACTTACAGATAAAACCCCTCTGTTCACCTCCTGTCCCACTGCTCCATGCCTCCCCCACCACCCCCGGGGAAATTCATACAAATATGAATTCATTACCTTTGATTTCTAAGGGCCCATCAATGTGTAACTCTGCTTTATCTTCACTCGTGCTGCTGTTTACAGACCCTTGAATAACAGCAGTTCTTTTGTAGATGCCTCTCTTCACCTCATCAAAGACTGAAAACATGTTGTGCACACGGGCGGTGTAGCCCGCTAGCTCAGTGACCTGAGAAACAACAAACGCCTCGTTTCAGTTATACTTCACAAATGCTACAAATTAAATGTTTGGCCAAAGATCAACAAGAGCAACAATGCATCCTTCTACAACTATCAATTTTCATTCCTTGAAATTCTGTCCTAACTCATATGCCACCTGTAGGTCCTACCAACAAGCAGAAAGAACAGTTTGAGTTAAGCCCATGTAAGCTACGATAGCTCAAATAAATGTAGAGTCTGCTCATTTCTGTAGTCTTCAATGAGCAGAGAACAGCTACTAACATATCTGAAAACAAAGAGGCTGGTATACAAGAATAAAACAAAATCTCTGCATTTTCCAGCAAAAATAGGAGTCCACAGAAGTGAGAAAAAAATTGCATCCATAATTATTTATGTTTACTTGCTTGTATTCCTGAAACTTCCTGTGGGAAAAGTGTGCTTTTCTGTGTAAAAGAGGCAGCACCAGAGCATCCTAATCTAAAACACAGTACAAGCCAGAAATGAGTCTTCTATCAACTGCATGCTAAATCTGACACCTTAGAATAGAACTGGGTATTTTTAAGATAGTGAGGTCTCTTAAAAGACTTTCTTTTTCTTTTTCTTTTTTTTTTTTGTCCATTTGTCACAATTTTCACCTAGTGAAGACAGAAACAACAGATATCTGGATCTTGTAACTTCCTATTTATGGGCTATTCAAGAGCTCCTATTTAAGAGCTCCCAAAGAACTGCCTCCATCTGCTGGTAGCAAAGAATTAAACCAAGGCCTTTTATTTTAAATTTATTGTTAGATGGTTTTAAAAGGATATATTTTTATAGAAAATGCAGAGAGGACAAGAATAGCAAAAAAATTAGATCAAGATTATAAAATCCTTGGCTTGCTGTGGTTAAAAACGTACACCCCATGTACGAGGTTAAAAACATCACCCACTATGGTGTACACAATTCCAAGATTATTTGAAGTAACTGAAAATAATTCCATAATTCTTCTGTAAGTTTCACTGTTTGTGCCAGACTCAGAAGTGAGTGCTAGTTCTGGCCACGTGGCCATCATTTCACTGGAGGATGATGGAGAGAATGTTGCATGTGATAAACGAAACTCATGCTAACTGTGCCCTAGGAGAACCACAACTTGTAGTAAGCTTCTATACCATGACTTTAGAAACTCTCTTTGTTCAAACACTAAATACTACCACCCAGAACACTGACTGCAAAGAAAAGCTGAGCTCACCTCATCTGCACAATGAATTACACTGACTTGAAGGAGGCTGCCTTGCTGAAAGGGGTGGGCAAGAACTGGAACTGTACTATCACTTGATGTGGGCTGAAGTACACTGTCCTTTGGAAATGGGAATGACAATGTGCTTGAAGTACTGCAGTGTCTCTTGAAGAGAAGCATAAATGTAGAATTAAGATGGAAATTCACAGAACTGCCCTTTGGTCTCATGCTGTCTGAGTTAGTATCTTATCATGTTATAAACAAAGTGAGTTTGTTCTGTTCTTCCTCTACTGCTTGGTGAGTACATTTTTTTGCCAAAAAACAAAACCACAGTTTTTCTAAGTCCTCATCTACATTATATAAATGACTTAAATGCTGAAAACAAAACAGATATTACATCAGTGTATAACAGGTGATCTGGCAGTATCTTGAGAGGAGAGACCAAGCAGGGGAGCAGCTAAAAGAGCACAGGTCAAAAATCAGAGCCCATTAGAAGGACTTCTGAAAACAGCACAGACGATGGCTTTGTCAAAGTCTGTATCTGAAGGCGCCAAACTACCCCTCCTCTTCCAATTTACAAAGCTGTAACTGTTATGGCTGGATTCCAAATAACAGAATCCATAGTCTTTGATTAGCTGCCTAGCTAATGCATCCCTCCTCACACTGCACTGGGAAAAGTGGTTCCCACCACAGGGATGAGCAAACACCAATTAAAAAATGAAGAACAAACATTCAGAAGGAAATGCTGAGGAGATTAGCAGCCCTGCCTCACTCTTCTTTGGCTTACCAGCTGGCATTTAAAGAAATCCACAAGAGAGACAACAGATCAAAGCCCAGCTCTACTGGAATTTGGGTAAGGACCTGAAATAACATCTCTGATCTTCCAGGTGAACATTCTGTACTTCTAAACTACTTGTACTCCCAAGGTGAACTTTTTCCTGCTACAATTTCTCTATTTTGAAAATTACAATTTAACAGGTTCACAAGATACTGAAAACAACCTAACAGTTTAAGTGGCCCAGCAATAAGTATTCAATTTTCCTTGTTTTTCATACACAAACAGGTTGCCCAGTGAGGTGGAGATACCCCACCTCTGGAAACATTCAAGGTCAGGTTGGATGAGACTCTGAGCAATCCAATAATAGTTGAAGATGTCCCTGCTCATGGTGGAGGCCTTGGACTAGAAGACCTTTAAAGACTCTTACAATTAAACTATGATGATTTTATGACACTTCCAACAGAAGATTCCTAGTGCACTGACGGCAGACAGCCCTCAGAATCACATCTGTGCTCCAAACAGAAGAGGAATTTGAACCTTTATCACTGACATTCCAGGAACTTCTATCACTCTCTGATGACATCTGAACATACATATTAAAAACTATATCTGTAAGTTGCACCATACAGGCAACTGTGCACTTTGGACTCTTTGTCGACCTAGCCCTAAAGATCAAACTACCAGTTCAAAGACCTCCATGGATTTAGTTGCAATAGAATTTGCCTTTAAAAACTGCACTACTTTTTTCTTATATATTATGTTAAATGTAAATTGTTTTTAGTTTTTTCCTCTTCTGTTTCATGCATGCAGGATGTACAGTACCTCTTTGTATGAAGACATAATCCTTTCAATAGCATCTGCTCCAGAGATCAGCAAGTTTCGTGATGTAGTAAAAGCTTCTGTTCTTTCACTAACCATTGCCTGTTTCTGGCCATCTTCCAACTCTGAATGTAAAAAAAAAAGTTTTGTTAATATATTCTGCTGAAAATCATCTCTACAAATGTAAAAAAAACTTTTGTTAATATAGTCTGCTGAAAATCATCTCTACAAATTAAATTATTATTGGAATGTGAGCTATTATGGAGCAGCTTTTTTCTTTTTCTAAGAAAAATTTAACTCTATGAAGACAACCTCGTGAAAAGAACTGGTCAATGTAACAACCATAGCTTGGTCAAAAAGAATAAGTGGGAGCATATGGAATTCATCTTGTTATGCAAAACATCTTATCATTTTATCTATTTATCTACATGTCTAACTTTCCTTTTAATATATCATCATACAACATAAATTTTTCAAAATATGAAAAAAGTAAAACCTATGCAATGATCTGAAACAGATTTTTAACATTATTTTTAACATTTTTGCGATGATTAACTTTCAGCCTTACGTATTTACTGACTTCATGTAAAAGGAACCATTCACATT
The DNA here is from genome assembly GCA_013398075.1 of Notiomystis cincta. Taxonomy (NCBI): domain Eukaryota; kingdom Metazoa; phylum Chordata; class Aves; order Passeriformes; family Notiomystidae; genus Notiomystis; species Notiomystis cincta. The sequence continues at coordinate 48,743 of VZRX01021896.1, forward strand.
TGTGCAAATCTGGCAACACTATTATATTTCTGTAAGAAAGCAATAAACTCTTTTGGTATCAAATGCATGATTTCAGTAGGACAATTCTCCCTCACAATGAAGTTTCTCCCTTCATCTGACCTCAGAACAAAGTTGTGAGGCTTTATTTATGACACTGCATCCTGTTAACATGAATACTCTTGCTCCAAAGAAAGGACTTGTCTCCTAAGAATGGCAGCAGCATTAGGCAAGGAGAAAACAGCAGCAGAATTTATAGAAGATACATGAGAAATAAGTAGATTTAACATATCTATGTATACCATTTTGCTACAACGGGTTCTACAGATTCAACTTGCAAGGTTTGTTTCTTGAAGGAAGCAAGAGGTGGCTGACTATTTTGAGGCTAAGTGTTGTTTCAGTGTTTATAATTGCAACTACAAATCACTGGTGTAGTAAACCAGTGGTGTAGTAAACCACTCTTTAAGATTTTCCACATAAAAGATTTACAATGAAAGATTTCAAGGGTTTTCTGCGTCACATAACTTTATATGTATCTCCATATATTGCTTAAATCTTTTGCAGAATGGGATCTGGATTTTTTTTTTCCAAAGTTTGTAAAGTTTTTGTGGCTTTTTAAGTTTCTTTTTAACTAAGTTGATGCTAGGAATCACACTAGACAGGGTAATAGGTGGATCCACTGTGGCAACTGCTGTACTAGCGATTGTTACTAACATCCACGTTTCCACAGTGCTCATGATCAAGAAAACCTAGGAGGAATTCCTTGCAGGTGTAAGGTGACCATAAATTTCATGGGCTAAGTCAAGCAATGCAAGAGTTGAGCAAACACCATTTTCTTACTCTCACATTCCTGACAAGACCAGATTCTAAAAATCTGGTGTCTGTGAATCTACCAGGCAGTACCAAAGCCAGATGTATCTTTCTTTCTGTCTTTATTAGTTAAATCTAAATGTTATTTTGTTTTCATTTATACATCTATAAAGTTATTCCTACATAACTAGATCACTGAAATACACTGTATTACAGTGAAATACACTGAATAATTAATGAAAAACTTTTAGAAATTGCTACATCATAACTTTTCATATATGTGGGTGTGTATGTACACCAACAGAACATCTACGTTATTTTTCCTGGTTTTAATTACAATGTTTTTCACTTCAGTTCTACATCAGCACACTGTCAAGTAGTTGCATGCAATCTTGCTGAGACACAATTAGAGACATGTTTTTAAAAAGAATACAGAAAAACTCTCGCAAAGGAGAGATTACAAAATTTTTACTGATGTGGCTCTCACTTTAAAAAGTTATTTCCAGTCCAAGATGAATTTAGTGAGTAGGGACAATTCAGTTAATTCATTAGTAAAAGGTGATTTGAAATTTGTTTACTTCTGACACAACCAATTTTTGCAGGTCTTGTTGGGATTATAGTACATGCAGCCCATGCTATGTAGAACCACCACAATTAAATAATCTAGGAATCAAATATGGTTTAACTACACTGCTGCAGCATTCCTCCTTAATGTTAATGCAGAATTTACTGATGGCTGCTTCCAGCACCCAGGCCAGCTCAGCCAGCAAGTGTTTAAGGATCTCCACAAGCCACTGCATCAGTCAATTTAGGGCTATTTAAAAAATTGAGATTATACAGAATTTATGAGCATTTCAGAGTCCCAAAAACCAAGCTCTTCTATTATATAACCCATCAATATTACTTTTCTTGAACTTTTTGTCCAAAACATTTTTTAAATGTCTGGCCTCCTGTGTTTGAAAGCATTGAGTTTTAACAGACAGACAGACTGTCTGTTTCATACAAAAATATTTCCATTTTCCTCTTCACTTATGTAATTGATAGTCATACCTGTCTTATAAACAAAAATAAGTGTTCACTGTGTCTAGAGAAATCAAAGTCTTCAAAAAAGTTACTCTCCATAAACTGAGACATGACATTTGGAGTGTGAATTGTTTAATACAAAAAGAATGAGAAATGTTATCAAATGTAAATCTTCTCTTTGCCAGTTTTTTCTTTGAAATATAGAACAAAATTTTTAAATTTGAGTCAGAAATATCACTGTCAAAGGAGGTTCTTTTTTCTTATTATTGAAGACTTTTTTTTTCTTTTTCTTTCTCCTCCCTGAAGAAGTGTACAAAATCTATGGCTTTACACCTGTAGTCTCAAGTCTGGCCATGGTACCAGTTTTGTACAAATCCCTGACTCTTTTGATTCATGCTGAAGCAATACATCAACGTCCTTCAGATGTGAACAAACTCGTGTCTGATCTGCTGAGACACAATGCACTGTTTTCCCAAGCAGATCCTTGGCAATTTCAGGTGAGCTTGATTCTTTGAATACCTGTAATACCTCAAACTGGTCTTGACAGTGCTGCCAGTATATTTGTGAATCACCTTTATGGTAAGCCCTGGGACTTAATAATAAACCCCATGTTATAATAGTTTATGTTGCTGGTAGCAAATATAATTCTGCTGTACAACATGAGCCACTGCTGCATCTTTGTTTTCTCCCACATTTGAAATGTATTTAACAAAAGAACAAACATGAGTAACAGGAATGTTATTTAGTTTAGCATGAATATGAGTCCTTTTTCATTCATGCTCTAATACCAAGGAGATATTTACAACATGTGGTTAAATGCTCCTTTTCTTGATTGTACCCATTCCCATCTTAGCAGAAAGACTCTTATCACTTTTCCTGTCGTGCTGATAACCTCCACTGTGAGGTGACATGCCTTTGTACAGCCTCTTCTGTTTGGAACAAGACATCCTGATATTTCTGAAGCTGTTCCCAGGATGCCAGCCAGGGTGCTGATGTAGTGCCCTCCTGAGCCTCTGATGGGCAGCAGCTCAGGGCGCTGAGCACCCAGCCTGCACCACCACAATGGGGAGACAGCTGAAGCACGTGGGCACTGCATGAAGCCATCCTGCAGCTCACACCAGGCTTGTCCCCCTGGACAGTCCTGATCTGGAATGTAACTACCAAGAAAGAAACAGAACTACTGCACAGAAAAGAACTCACTCATTCCTAATTCAGAGCACACAATTTAGAACTGATCCTTCTTAAGACTTTGCAGGATTCATGTTTAAGGAATCCTATGAAATTCATAATATATTAAATTCTAATTGTGCATAAGGAAGCCTGTTAAACCAAATTAAACAACGCCCCTCCTTAATACCTTTCTTTTTGCTCTCTCTTTATTTCCTTCTCTCTCTGTTTGTTTGGGTTTTTTTTTAATAGCATCTACAGTAACAGCACTATTTGAGTCTCATTTCACTCTCAGGAAAGTTGTGATAGGATGTCAAAAATGATACCATCCTAGTCTGGAATATGAATTTTATCTTCTCCCAGTGAGTCAGGGAAAATTGGTGGTTTCCAACAGGTCAACAATAAGAGAAAAATTACCTATAATTACCTGTAATTACACTAGGGTTTATGGAAGGAAAAGATAAGCACTCTAGGAAAGTTCATAGTACCATTTTGCAGAATGAGATACTGCAAAAATCAATCTGCTATTCCAAGAGTGACTAGTAAAAAAGGAGACTGTAATAATCATTACAATCTCATGTGATACAAGGATCCTCTAAGTCCTGACTTCATACTATTTATCACACTTACACTCCAAGTTGAATCATTTGTGCTGCTCTCTGCTCAGCTGACTTGCTTTGCTTGCAAGTTATACATAAGAAACACATGTTGTAAGAAAGTCTGAAAAATAATTGAATGTGAATGGCAGTCAAGGGAACTACAGTCTTTTGAGGACATAACTTTAAAGAAACACTTAGAAATTAGGTAAAACATGGTATTACCGCCATCTGCAAATCCCGTTGCAGTGATGATGGGCACAGCAACCATGATCATACCACAGCTACTCCAGACATACTTCATCAGGAACTGCTCTATCATGATGTACCATAAACGTTTGGACAAAATGAGATTCATTTGATCTGTCAAGTCCTTGTAGCTTTTTTGCAGTTGTTTCAATTCTACCTATGGTTAAAATAATAAAATAATTTATACAATGAAACAAAGATGCACACACAGTACAAGATACGATCACATGTGTACATGAAATAATCGGGTACCCAGAGCTGTCACTTCTGAGTCACATCTGCCATGTGGTACTTTATGCTCACTGTGCTGCAGCCTCACAGCAAAAGTGCACAGCTTTATGGAAGTCAGTGGACCCGGTTCTTATTTACACCACAGTCCCTCGACAGAACATTGGCAGGTATTCAACTCTTTTAAGATTTCTAATATATACAAGAGCAAAATAGCAGTCACAAGAGTTGATTCTAACAATCAAAATAAATTGATTTCATGTCCTTTTAATAAAGCTGCAGCTGTAGAGTTTCACAGCAACTGAAAATTATATTGGAAGGCATTTGGGGATCAATTATCTCCAGTGACTTAAAGCTGCAGAGTTGATTCCTGAAACGCTGTTTGTTTTTGCAAGCAGTCCAGGGAAAGAGAGAACTATCCCAGGAGGTTTAACAAGTCCAAGATAGTTGCAAGTCAATACAATATGTATTCAGTTCAAGCTCATATATGTGGGAATTGAGAAAATGTTTCATTTAGCACACTTAAAACATTATTGCAGGCAGCTTTTGAGAACGATTGTGTCTACAAAAATAAACCATTAACGTTATGTAATCATTGCTTGAACTGAAAGAGTAATACTTCAGGCTGGTTTCCAGCTTTCATTTTCACCTTGCATGGAACAACTTTTCTCCCAATTGCATTTGAAAGGTATTATAGCCAAAATTCACTTCTAATAAAAATATGAAGAGTCCCTTAATAAGGTGGCTTTAAAACAAGCTACTAGTTTATGTAACTGTGATTGCAGAAGTACTGTACTTAAGCTATTTTAAGACTGGTGACTACATCTTTGCTTGGCTATGTGAAAGAGTGTCAAAGGTTGTAGTGTGCTCTCAGCCATCACAGAGTTTCCTCCTAGACTTTCTGTTGTGCCGTGGTTACTATTTCTGCTGAATTAAATATGGTGGTTCGTACACATGGTTGGAAAAAAAGAAGCCTGGAAAAGTTAATCAGAATGGACTGGGTGGGGGAAAAATAGTAATGTAGATTAGTTTTCTAGATAAGCATAAAATCCATCTGCCAAAACAGAACATTGCCAGAGTTCAAGGGAACTGTGATCTGCTCTCCCCAGACACTCACTGCTTGTGAGTCGGAATTTCCTAAGAAATGGGAAGTGTCAAGCTGTAAACAAGTTTAAATGTCTGAGGGACCCAAAGTGCTCAAGAAGAGCATCAGGGGAAGCATGGGTCCGCTCCGGCATTGCAGGAGCGACCCCAGTGCTTCCAATTTCTCTTCCCCTTACCTTGTGCCCTCGGTAAAAGGCAATCTCTTCCACGTTGGCAATGATGCGTGAATGTATGAAGCGCAGATAGCCCTTCTTGTGAGCCTCCTCAGCCACCAGTTTGCCAAACTTGGGCGAGCAGGCTTTGAGCACGCGGGCCGTGGCATAGACGACGAGACCGGCCAGGACTGTGGGCCCGATGGGGTTGGCGCCCCGGGACCGTGCTGTGCGGATGAGGGTGTAGGAGGTAAGCACAACATCCAGGATGGGCTTGGTGAGGTTGGAGTAGAGATGCGCCACGGACTGCGAGAACATCGTGATGTCCTCGGTGAGGGACTGGTCAGGGTTGGCCAGCCGCCCGTCCATGCTGATCACTTTGTAGTAAGTTTGGTTGGCAAAGTAGGTCTCATAGGCGTGATCCACCAGGCGCGTGCGGAAAGCCAGGGCCAGCTTGCACTCCAGGTACCGTATGGTGCTGTTCACGAAAGTGGCTGGGATCGCAATCATCAGCCACTTGATTAACTTGAAGACAAAGCTCCTCGGCTTTTTTTCCACAATGCTCTTCACAATTTTTCCATCGAGGGCGGCCACATAGATAGAGAGGAAGGTCCTAGACACCAGAGCAAACGAGTGGAGGCAGAGCAAGCCCAGCTCGGCACTCACCAGCTTCGGGAAGAACAGTCTGCGGAGTTCCAGCAGCTGCTTGAAGAATTCCGCGTCCACGGCCGGGGAGGCTCTGCCCCGGCTGCCGGCGCGGTGCGGGGCCACCTGAGCCCCCTCATCCTGCGCGCCGCCCCTGCCGCTCGCCCGCTTCACACGCCCGCGGATGATGGGGTAGAGGATTTTGAGTCCGTCCGCCGCGGCCAGCAGGCACGCAGCCCTCTCCGCGGCGCCCGCCCTGCTCCACTGCACCCGCCGGGCCGCCGCATGCAGCATGTGGGCCATCCTGCCCGCCGGGCACCGCTGCGCGCCGCTCTTAGCGCGGGTGGCTCATGCCCGCTGGGAAGGCCGGTCCCGCCGGGTCTTCATCGGGGCGCTGGGCCCGCCGGCCGCCCTGCCGTGACAGATGCCGAGTGAGCGCTGCCTCCCAGGGGCGATGGTGCCTTCAAAGCGCGGCGCGTTGCACAACGCAGCCCGGCGCGGCGCAGCCCGCCCCGCCGACCACCATTGGCTGCGCCGTGCGGGGCGGCACCGGCACCGGCAGCGGCC
>VZRX01021896.1:55309-183045 GCA_013398075.1 Notiomystis cincta
GGCGGCGCGGCCGGGCCGGTGGCCTCGGGCAGCCCCGGGTCGGAAATCGGCCGGCGGCCGCGGGAGGGAGCCGGGCAGCTCGGCGTGTCCGGGGCAGCGCCTGCACACTGCGCGTAGTTTATTTCCTGTCCTCTCGCCGAAAGGAAACCGGTATTGTGCAGCGTTATTAGCCCAAAATAACCCCGACCGAGTCGCACGGCGCCGGCAGTAAAACTCGGCTAATTTCACACAAAGGAATCAACAGTAAAAGCAGTTGTGTTGCTGCTTTATTTTTCTCTTAATTACTTATTTCTACTGCTTCACTTGTTTGGAAAAGGTACTGAAGTTGCAAGGGGAGGATCAGAATACTTCTGGTCCTTTTACACTTTGAAAACTCAGCTAACCGTGTAAGATAGTGTATGATAAAGCATTAATTTAGAATGTGTACATAAAAAAATGTTTTTTAAATGTGATACTAGGCGTTTATGGCAGTGGTGAGGAGCTCGGATTTTCCCTAGAAATGGAGAGTGAGGCCACGGGCCTCCCAGTAACTCAGCAAATACTGTCACGCCCCCTCATAGAAGAGAGTGCAGAGATGGTGTTTAGATAGCAATACAAGCTTCAGGATCATTGATTTGAGAGCAAGCAAGGTTTGCTTTGAAAAATCACACATCACTTAGCAAAACATCCAGGTGCCTTCTAAAAAGTCCAGTAAACCAAGACCAGCAGGACAAGAAAGAAGCAGGGAAGAGCTATTACTAATTTCTTCCTAGAAGGTTGCAAAAATTCAGCCCACAATGGTCTGGACAGTTAGGTAGAGAAGATATGGGGTAGTCTTTAAGTGTATTATATTTCTGCAAGTGAGCACAGGCCAGACATCTCGACAGAGGCCCTTCTAGCTTTTTTTCTTTTTTTTCCTAAATGCACAACTCAAGATAAAGGTAGGAAAATGTCAAAATCTGATCTAGTGCAGTGCAGAAGAGATTCAGTTTGTAGGTAAGCCTGATTTCACTGCCGATTATTTTGTCAGTAAAATAGGTTTTTCAGTGCACAAAGATACAAGATACACTGGCTAAGAAATTGCATTGCTTATGGCTTGTTATTTTTTTAATCATGCTCTCCACTGAGTACTTCACTTACAGGCTTGTGTGTAGCACAGCATACTCTTGGATTTTGCCAAACCACAGCTATTTGCAATATTCCATTACTTTAGCATTTTCTTACCAAGGGGGAAGTTCACAGATCTCTTTCAGTTCTGTGTATCTGCTGACCTTTCACTTCACAGGATCCTGGATGACTGAAACTTCTGGTGATTTGGTGGTTAGTGCAGACATGCACCCCACAGTCAGATCTGTGGGAACATTTAAGTGAAGCAAATCTGACCACGCAGTGTTTCAGTCAATAAAAGGAATGTATTTCCTTCTTTTGAAAGGATGAAGAAAAGCCTGAACTGTTGTTTTAAATACCCCCTTTCTTCTGTTCTTGCTGTCTCGAGAGTTTTGCTCTGCCACAATCCTGTTCAGTAATCCGTGCACAAACTCCTCTTTGTGGAGCATGGCCTTAGGTGTTAGATTTTTTTTAACTGCTAAAGGCAGCAATTTTACTACATTTAGTCATAATAATGTTTCTCAGTATTACTGGAAAAATAACTGCCAAAACTGCAGTAATATTGGTGCAGTGTTCAGTACTCTGTTGTCTCCACATTTTCTACTGACTTTATTATAAACGTCTGGAGGTAAATGTAATCAAATAGGTCTGAGTAACTGAAGCTGGGGAATTGGAGGGGTGTTGATACTAGATCCAGACCATTGGGGAAACTCATTTTTTAGTATCAAGTGATTGGGTTTTAGTCATGTGGTTAGTTTTCATCAAATGCATTAAAATAACTTGGTGCATTTTTAAAATACATAAACCAATAACTGAGGAGGAAGAATAAATGGCAGCAAAGAGTGTCAGGGTGACTAAAGTCCATGAATGTTTGTATATGTAGGAACTAGAGTGTAATCATGACAACTGATGCCTCTTTTTTGTCTTCTGTTTTGTGCCCACTGTCTCCCACACCAACACTTCATCCTTGCACAGCTTTGTAGTTGTGATGAAGGTAGTGGAATTGGAACATGCAGGCTATTACACAAGAGGTATCAGTCAGCCTTACTCAGTGATCATTTTTTCTACTGTTTGATTTAATGTTAGAGAAAATAATGTGCAATTTTTTAAGCAAAAGACCATTTATCTGATGTCTTACATGATCCTAACAGAGGGTCCAATAGCTGTAACATCAGTCTGCAATAAACAGAAATTTCCTTGCTGCTTATGGAGTTATCCACTGTGCCATAAGGACATACAAAATAAAAAATAAAGGTAGTGAAAAATAGGTATAAATTCTGTGTTTTGAATCATTGCTATTTAGGACCTTTAAGATTTAGATATGTGTATGTCAAGCATACAGTACGTAGTGGTTTCCATGTGGATGAGTGAAACATGTAACATGAATCCACACAGTGCTTGTTTTCAATTACTAATACTGAGCTGTAAATAATGTCCAAAATATGATGTATTGTAATATGCTGAGCTAGGAACATCTGGGGTTATTTTTAATTTTGAGCTGTATGTTTGCATAGTGGTATGGGAATAGTAGGACTTTGTTTGAGTCAGGTTGAACAAAGTATGAACATAGAGGCTATTCTACAAGTAAATACCTTTCTCTGAAGTACTTCCAAACTTTCTATTTACTTTACTGTCATCATTTACATAAGTACGGAAATACACTCACAGAATTAGTTTGCAACATCAAGGCACACCAATGGTCAAATTGATAATTTTATCAGAAAAGGGTGATAAGACACCCTGACTTTGATTTCACATTTGTGTCATCAGGAATTATCTGTTTATTTAGTCTGGTTTAGAGAAGCTATTGGCATACACCTCAGTCAAATATTCAGACACTAATTCCTTTAGCATCTGGAGATCTAAGACAAGCAGGAGCTTCAGTTTTAGTGTTATGGGGTGGAAGCTTGTTGAAGAAGTGTCAGTGTGGTGAGACTGGCCTGATCCTACTGGAATCAAGCAGTTGATTCCAACTCTTTTTGTTCTGTTGAGACTGTAGGGGTACCCAGACTAGGCAGAGCTGTGTTATCACAAGAGAAGAGAGAGGGATCAGGAAGTTCCTATTCTGTTGCTTGGCTCCTGAGTGTAAGCATCACAGAGATGGTGTAAATGGGGTGCATTCCTGCACCAGGAAGTCCTTTTTCCCTTACTCTGTCTTTAGGGAGATACACACTTGCTGCTGTAAATTTGAAGCCTGCATGACTTGTAGGTTCTAGTAATTTATCCTTAAGGGATTTGAGTAATCTCTCTGATAGGACAGCCAATAAGCAGACTAATCACTAACAGTTGTGACTTCTGAGAACAGTGGTATTATAGAGAGAATACAGCTCTAGAAAGAAATGTGAACAAGTTGTTTTCCCTTTACAAAGTGAGAGGGAGAGGGGAAAAAGGAAAGGGTAGAAGTCAATGTCACCTGCTCCAGGCATGGTAAACAGTCGAGTTATGTTCTCAGACAAGGAATTTCACTTTTAATATTTAGGCTTTAATACCTTTAATATCTAGATTTCTCTCTCTTGTTAAACTTATTCCGTACAGATAATTCAGCTGAACCAGGAAGTGTCTCTTTTATGCCTTCAGAAGTCTCAAATACATTATGTATGTTTTTCAGGTTTTGCTTTAAATCTGTAAAGGTTTCTATTCTCAGATCATCCAAAGAAAATTCTAATGCTACCTTCTTAAACCTTTTCTCAAGTGCATTGTAAACCCTTTAGACAAGCTACATGCCAAGTGCAATGGCACAGGTATAAGTGGTGAAACCACATAGCTGGTGTCAGTTAACAGTGGTGGTACTGGCACTGCCCACAGCAGAGCCAGTGTTCTACTCTGCAAAAGTGAAGGCAGGAATAAATCCAGAAAACCCATCTCTTTTATTCCTGCACCCCAAATATGGGATCTGCTGCCATCCTTTTGTCATGCCTCAAGAATTTATTTGAGAGTTTGCAGCTGGTATGACAACAAAAAGATCATCTACTGCAGTTTACTTATTAACTCTTATTTGGGAGACTTCTAGATATTAAAAAGAAGCAAACAGGCCAGTGCTTCACTGAGCACAGTAGTCTGTCTCTAACAATAGCCCTAAGCAGATACCCAGGGGCGAAATCATTGCAATTTGATGTGATGCTGCATCCCCTGCTGCAGTTTTGTACTCTCCCAACCTCTGGCCATTTTAAGCTGTGAGAATTTTGTGAGGCCGGGAGATTTTTCTGTCAAGTATTCCTTACAATTACTTGTTCAGTCTCTCTTGAAATCATGTAAACTTACATAATTAGAAACATCTGACAAGCAATTCCTCAGATTTACCATCTCATATGTGAAGAAGCACTCCTTTCAGCTTAATTTGACCCTGGTTCCCACAAGCTCCACTTTATGTCCATCTATGCCTGTTCTGGAAGAGGCATTCAACAACAGAGCTGACACTTACTCACTCTCTTCCCCTCTCCCCTCACCCTTGAAATTTCCCATACCACTCAGGAGTTTGTCAGCCTCTATTCTGTATCAGTCCCCAGTGCCTGAGTGCATGAATACAAGAACTGAATAATCTCTTCCCTCCCTTTTGCATTTTATTCAATGGCAGGACCTTCCCTTTTATTTCACAACTTCTTTATTTTCTCAAAACCTACAGTAACAAATGTTGTCAACAGCCTTAATTAAATCCATCAAGACAGCAGCAATCACTCTTTTCTGTATGTGTTCTACAGCATCTTCCACCTGTAGAAGCTCCACTGGCTTTTCACATGCTGGCCTACATTATAATACCTGCTACTTTTTGTGTGCAGAAGTGAACTGTCTGGATTGCCACAAAATCCTTATTTTTTAAATTGTGTCACATTTGCTACCCTTTAGTCTCCAAGATGACTCCAAATTCAAGTAGTCCTTTCCACAGTGCTGCATTATAGAACTCTTCATTGAATACCATTTAGTCCTGGTGCTTTTCTAGTCTTCATTCTGTCTTGGTGAGATCATTTTGACCTCATCTGCTGTTATTTTCACTTTGGACAGATCCTCACTGAGTTCCTCATGAAGGATTCCTGCATAAAATTCTCCCCAGTTTCCTCATCAATGAATACTGATGCAAAAAGCCTAACTTTTCTTTTCCATAACCTCCTTGTCTCTTCTGAGTGCTTGTGTTGTTCCTTGGCCATCAGTTGTCCCTTTAGACTTTCTAGTAAGCTCTTGCTCCTAGTTGATGTGAAGAAGAATGATTCAGTAGTTTGGTTACTTTGCCTACTTGTTTCTGGCCTGTTGTAATTGTATTTTTCTCTGAGTTTGTGTTCCCCTGTGTTATCTTCTTTTTGCTATGATTCAGTCTCTTCAAGTCTGGTATCCTTCAGCTTTTTTCTAACCCCTTGTAAGGATTTCATTCTCTTAGCTCCCTCTCCTGATTTGCTTTTGACTCTGTTTCCTAACTGGAATTTGGCACATCTACAGAGGATTCTTTGGTCTTTGTTCATCTTTATAGAAATACTGTTTTTATAAAGTGGGGTTTTCAGTGTGAGACTCTGTAATGGATCTTGTGCATTGTTCTCCATCAAGCCAAGGACAGGACTTTGTCTTGAGAGTAAAAAATTATTCCATCTAAATAATACCACCTAAGAATGGCATCTGCTTCATATAGCAATGTGTCAGCCTCCTGTTGTCAGTGATACTGACCTGCCTGGTGGTTTGCCATGGACATGCAATCCCATGTTCTTCCGAGCTGGGCATTGAATTTCAGCCCAGGTAGATTAGGTGCTTCTCTGAGCTGGCCTGTTTGCTGTGTTTGGAAACTATTTAGCCTCTCTACCATCTTCTATCTCTCCACCCTTTAAAGCTGAATAGGGGGAGGACTTTTCATCAAATTAGTTGGAAGAGAGATCTGTCTTTCAAGAGGAACTACTTTTAAAAGGGGAAACTTTTTTTTTAAATCAAGCTTTGTCTTCTGTTTCGAACTTCCTCAGACTGTCATGATTTTGCAGTATCACAGCCATCTTTTAAAAAGTACTTTTTAGGGCAAAACCATCAACCAGGTTAGTATAAAACCACAAGGACAGTGTTGCTTTATTTCTCCATCTCTCCTGATTTCTCAAGGAAGAGAATGGGCATAGAGTATTGACTACAAGAAGGCCATGCAACTCTGTAAATAAAGTTAAAGCATTGCATTTGCCAAAGAAAAGCTACCACTTGGAACAGAGTAAGGCTTCTTTTAGTCATGCATTCCTAGCATTAGATAATTAGGTCAATGTTTAGGGATATAAATATGTGTATCCTGGTATTTAAAAGTGCCAGAAATTCTCAACCTGGATAGAGATGGGAAAGCATTCTAGTTTCCCTGCATCATTTATGCAGTTTTCTACGGATGGATTTAGTTACCTAATGCTAGATATCAAAATCAAACAAAAAAATCAAAGTTAAAGTACGCTAAATTAACATTTTAAAAAATCAGTAATGCAAAATATTTAAACTCAACTCTGAGATTCACCAGTTTGGGGTTGTTTAGGGTTTTTTACTTCACATTCATCTCTTTAGTAATTCCTTCCTTTATTATAATGAGCTCTAGAGTAGAACACTTGCTGGAGAGGGGAAGATTCATTAAGAAACATGAGAACTATTTGCAGTTCTAAGAAATTGCTTGGAAATGCATCTTCTCTCTCTTCTCTCTCGCTGTCTCTGGTGAGTATAAGATTTTACATAAGCAGTGTCTGTTCACTCAAGGGAATAAGTTTAGGGAAAGAAGCGTGCTCAAACCTTCAGGGTACAATAATGCTGCAGACAGAGTTGGCACACACTCAGAATTCACAGTTTCATTGTCTAAATTAGCTGCTTCCTCTCTGGGTGTGTTGGGATGTAGGGTAGGGGCCTAACTGAAGTGCTGGAGTCACCCATCCGAAGACCTCCCTCTCTCTTATTTGATTATACAGGAGTTCTGTAAGGACCTACTCAAAACTGGGTGCCAGAAGTTGCACACTCAACATTTCAACACCAGCCTCCCTGGAGAAATGCTTTCTTAGACTGCTTTGGGCTGCTTTGATATGCCTCTTACATATAGAGCTGGTCTGATAATGAAGAAGCATGTCAGAGAGGAAAACTTGGGTGCTGAAGGTTGGAAAGCTTTTCTGAAGAAGATCTTCTATAATGTTTTCTTAACAAAGGAACATAAGATATGGTTATTCTGAAGAGTGGCTGTAAAAGTTAGAAAAAAAGGGAAATCTTTAAACTTCAGTCTGACAAATAGAGGAAGTCTCTTTGTTCTGTACTTACTTCACTTCCCACAGAGTCAACTAAGCTCCATGAAACTCATTCTCTTGACCTTTTAAAAATTAATAATAATGTCATACAACTCTTTGAAATTATGTCATCACTCAGAAATTCAAATAAATTATTTCATACTCTTAAAATGTTGACAATCAAGGCAAAATATGCAAACCCTGGAAACATAGTCTTATTCATCTCAGGTCTTATTTCATTTTTTACTTTACCCTCCTGAAAAAAGAACTTATTTTTTATTTTATGACTGCTTGGAAGGTTGTTAGCTTTATTTGCAAGAAATAATTTGAGGAGGAGAAGATTTCTTATGTTGAAAAATAATTAATTGAAGCTGCCATGTCACTTTTCTTGGATTCTACAAATAACTGCTAACTGCCAGATAAAATAAGTCAAACATAAGTCAAACACTCTTTTCCTTTAAATCTAGACACTACTGTGAAAAAGAAAGAGTAAGTGTGATATAGAAAATATAATGTATTAAAGAAACAAAAGTAAAAGGGATTTGATTATATTATACATGGAACTACATCTTAAATATAGTATTAACAAGTATCAACATTTACACTAGATGGAATTGAAAATCAAAAATACTTGAAGTGATGAAATTAAATAATTTTTCAGTCTTTCATCTGCCATATTAGCTGTAGAGACACACAGACTTAAAACACTGATGTAATTTATTATGAAGATTTTAATCTAGTGCTGTTATGAGAAACAATTATGCATACTTATCAGATTCTATAAACACCCTAGCCAAATTAAAACTATTAGAAAGAAAAACATCTTGGCTAATTTTTAATTTTAGACTCCTACTATCTACTCTGAACACTCTTCACATTATTGTACTAATGCTAATTGAACTTTAGTACCCTGAAAAATGTTAGGCTAAAGATAACTCAGTAAAGAAACACCACAGGAAGAGATTCATATAGAATTTTGATAATTGTTTTGTAAATGGGTGCCTTCACTTGCTGAGACAGTGGAAGTGAGTTATATAGGGAAGAGAGGGAGTGGAGCTGTGATGCTGCCAAGATTCCCCAAGTGGCTCTGCCTCCCTCCTCGAGAGTGTGTCATGTTTACACACAACAGCTCATCAGGCAGGACCAAGGGCAACAACATCCACGGGTAGAAAATGATCATCGAGTCCCCTGTTGCCCCTAAAATACCTGAGGAAGAGCAGGATGGAGAGGAAAGTGCCCTCTTGCCCTAAAAATCACAGTGGTTGTAGCAGAGACAGGCTGGACCTGAAAGACAAAATCAGTTCACTTGGGACAAGAAGACGCTCACGACTGCCTTAGGAAAGGGCGATGGCTTTGACAGCAGCCTGTGTGGAAACACAGCGGGTAGAGGAGGGGCGGCAGCAACCAGAGCGTCTCCTCTTCCCCATCAGCTGCTTCCCTTGGCTTTCTGCACCCTTCCCCTTTGTCTGTCGGCCCGTACCGCCCTTCCCTTCTCCTCTGCCGGCCTGGGTGTGTGGAGAGCAGCTGCCCTGGTGCCCCCAGGGAGGAGGAGGCCCTGCAGAAGGGCCCTGTGGCCCTGCCGGGAGGCTGCAAACCATCCCTGGGGTAGCCATTGCCTCCGCCTACATTGCCAGCCGTGCACAGGGCGGATCTCCCTGCCTGCCTCCTCAGCAGCAGAAAATGAACTGGGTTGGTGGCAGTCGGTGAGTGAAGCTCTCCAAAGCTGGCAGAAACAGCTCCATGCTGTGTCAGTGTCCCTCACAGGACTGGGCACCGCCATGGCGTGTTTAACAACCCTGATGTCCCCTCACAAACCAGGCACTGCCGTGGTGTGTGTGACGGCCATGGTGTCCCCTCACAAACAGAACACAGCCATGGCGTGTGTTTCAGGCCTCCTTTCCCCTCAGACTGGGCACAGCCGTGGTGTTTGTGGCCAAAGGAGTGTTTGTAGTGCCCCAGTGTGTGTGTTTCAGGCCTGGTGCCCCCTCACAGAGCAGCAGGCCATGGTGTGTGACAGCCCCGGGGCCCCCTCCTGGGGCAGACGGTGTGAGAAGGGGCACCTTTGGCTCAGTGTCTCTCCACAGACAGGGCTGGATGAGGCCTTTCCTCATGCCCTCACAAACAGCAGTGGTGACCATTGGGGGAAAAAGATGTACAGGTATTGAGATTCACTGAAATAGTAAAGCATCACAAACTGAGTTGTAATCATAAGAAAAGAAAGGATAATGTTCAGTTTATTTAGGTGCTATGCACTCTGCCAATCTACTAAGAATGTAAACCCCACAGATTTTGTCAGCCATTGGGAAGCAGCATTGCTGAACGCAGCTTTGTAATTGTCCAGACTCTATGCAGAATCAAACTAAAAGAACACCCTATCCATCTGGAAGCTGTCCCAGCAAACTGGGTTTACTGAATGTTGCCTCTGTGAAGCAGGAGGAAGGGAGAGTTTCAGTTGGAAAAAACCCAAAAAACAAAACTCCAACTCCAACTTTGTCCTAAATGCCTGTCTGCCATACCCTCTGTAGGAAAACACAGTGTGTAGGAATACTGCACACATTTAGCAAATACGAATCAGCTCCTTTCTGATGCTGGTATTAGCTATCAAGGTTCCTCAGATGAATCTGGGACTTGCATTTTAGGTGTCAGAAAATCTACTTATCACTGGGGTTTCTCCCCACTGCAAGAGTGAATGTTATATACATATGTTTGGAAATTTTGCTCTAACTTTAGGCAAAAAGTAATTCCAAGGGAATACTCCATATTTCCAACCCTCACAAAGAGCCATAACCTTACTGACCTAAGGACTGCAGCCATGCTCACTCTGCTCATGGAACAATGACCCCAAGTTCCAATTTTTATGCACCAAGTCCTATAGGCATTTCACATAAGACTATGTTTTACAGGTGAGACAAGTAGCTAGAGGTATAACTGTCTCCTATATTGCACAAACAAGAGCAATGTGTACTGTCAATCTATTTTGCTTCCTGTTTTACAAAAGGTCCCCAGTATTCTGGAAAGTCCCAAAAGGTAAAAGCTCATATAGTACTCCTTTGGTTTGTTTGCTAATACAGTTTTGTAGCTGTGTTGCAGCATGACAAAGAAAATTAGGAGAAAAGAATTTATTGACAAAGATTTCTTAAGTGGTAAGAAATTACAAGTTGATGAAATGTTGCATTACAAATCAAATGATTAAAAGCTTTTTCTGTTTTCTTTTTTCATGTTAAATGTATTTGGGGCCTAATATAGAAAGTGTTCCTGTCCTTACTGGAATAAACTAGGATCAGTCAAAATTACTTCAACAGAGATATGTTGACTTTACTACCTGAAGGTTTGATCCATTATAACACAACATATACAACATATAACATATAATACATATATCAGTAACGTATTTGTGTCCTAAAATCTCAGAATCATTGATGAGAAATTCAAGCCATGACTCAAGATTATAATTTTGCAATTAAAATGATAATTACTTGCATTTTTCAGAAGCAGAATCATATTAAAGCAGGAAAGGAGAAAACAAAAGGTAAACAGTTGCAGCCATAGTGGATATTATATTGTTATATAAAAGCTTTAGTGCGTTCACTTAGGTAAAACTTTCAAAGCATTTGGAGTGAGATTCAAAACAGTAGCTAAAAAGTTACAATGTGTTTGCCTGACTTTAGGGCAAAAGTCTTGTTCTAAACTTACTAAACTGAATTCCAACAAGAAGAGGAGGGAGCCAGAGAAAGTGTGAAGGAATGAGTGAATACCTGTGCCCAATTTTGGTGTTCCTGGATTACTTCTGTTCCCATGTTGTGTTGGTACGTGGGGACACGTGGGATTGCTTGAAGCCTCAGGTGATAACCAGTGGTCAGCTGGCCTAACACACACATGCACAGCCATTCTTGTGGGCCATGTACAAGGTTGTTAGGCCCATTAAAGTCCTTCATCTGGTGTTTCAAAAGAAGGACAGCTTATTTGTATTTTGAATCTGAAAGAAGACATTTCAGAGGCAAGAGAAAGATAACAGTAAGAGCAAATGGCTGTGACCATAAGTGGAGTCAGTTGCCTCCTGAGCAGCAGGAAGGACAGAGGCAGTGTAGGGAGGCTCCACCACTGAAGCTGATACCCCCATGCCTGGAGCAGGTGCACAGGCATATAGAGGTAGAGGAGAAGCAGGCTGACTGTATAGAGACAGTTACTCAAACATTTACATAGGGGAGGGTGGGACCAATCAGCAGCTTGTCCTCCTCACTTTCCCAGTTTCCTGGAGGCCTGTGAGTTCTCAACAGATCTGTTTTCTCAGGAATTACTGGTCCAAGCCACACAATTTATACTACAACTACTTAATTTTCTTCTGTGGAGAAGGAAAACAGGAAAAGATCCAAGACAGGATTGTTTACAGTAGTGTAGTACTAAATTACTAAACACAATGGTAATTTTCTAATTGCTATTATACAATTATTAGTAATCTAGTAATTTAGAGATGATGGGAAAAAATATCTGTGACACTGAAGGGAGGTGAATAGTGGACCCCAAAGTAACATGAATTTTGAAATGTTGATTTATACACAGGCTGATTTTACCTTACGGAAGATATTCATCTTAACTGATGAACACATATTTTCCATAGATAATATCCTCCTGGAAAGCTAAAGAACAGTAATAAATTAAACTAAAAATTAGGTACATGTAATCTGCAATCATGAGAGGAATTACATTTCAGAAGAAAAGCCAATGCAATTTCTTGTTTTGGCATAGCCTTCAGTTTTCAATATCCTTCTTTCGGTTAGAAAAAATAAATCTTACTGGGTTTATTTATTCATCTGATGCACTTAATGATTTTAGGATGGTTATTAATAGTCTCTGCAAAATGGAGGGGTTTATTTCCTATATTATTGTCCTGATATATTCAAAGTGTCAGTCATTTTATTCCTTGTAACAAAAATTCTTTCTGAATTTCCCATCTTAGAGACTTTTGTTTTTTACTTTTTTCTCAGTCTTTTTTTTTTTTTTTGACAGAAGACTATTTTCTTTATCAAGAAAGACAAATTTGAAGAACAATAAACTCTTTGTTTCATTACAGATGGCATATCTGGTGTATGTAATCTTGCTGATTTATTTGCTTATCTTATAATGCTCCCTGAAAAGCTCCTTTAAATTTTTTAAGACTTTGTCCTTGCCACATTTGCTATCTTTTATTTTAAAAAGTATTTTTAGTAATTGTACACAAAGTTTGAGAAATGAGTGTTTAAGGACTAAATTTTTGGCATCAAGATAAAAATGATTTCTTTTGGATATGACCAAATTATATTTGCATTCTTTTTCAAGGCAATAAAAATAAACCAACAGCAAATGGTGTAAGAATTCAGAGATACTTAACCATGTGCTTTTATTATTAGGAATAATTCACTAAGTCTTGCTTGCTATTTCAAAAGAAATACATTACTGGTAATATGTTGTTGAAGCTTCTGCCAAAAACTTATTCTCTCCTTTAAAAAATTAAGGAATACTTTGAAAGAAAGAAACTTAAATCAAAGATGAAGCTTCTGGAAGTATCATCTCCTAAAAGTTCAGCAGTCAGTTTGGATCTTCTTAATCTATATATGGTTAACCAGATATCAACCAAAAAAGAAACCACTGGTGAGTTTTGGGTATTCTGACTTCTCAGATTTAGTTATTCTTAACTATTACTGCTGTTATTTTAATTCTCGTTCTTCCATTCACAACTTAATCCTCAAGTAAGTGTTGTTTTATTTTTAAAATAAAAAATTGTACATAAATACAAAAATTATGACTGAATAAAAAGTCAGAGCATAAGAGGAATCAAATAACCTCGTCCCTTGCTATCCTGTCATTAGAATAGAGTTTATTTATTATTAATAGCAAAGAAGCAACAAATATGGCTTTAAATGGATTAAGAAATCTAAAACAACAGCTTTTGTACTCCAAGGAAAATTCAGGAACCTCAAAACTTTCTCCAAGCCCAGCACTGAAATACCAAATGCTTTCATTGCAGAGAACATGAGGAAGCCAGTCCACATTAATATCACTGATGAAAAAAAACCTATCAGGAGACATAACTTAGAGCTCCCCACGTCACCCCTACGTACACAACATAAGTCAAACTTAGATGATCTCCAGAGCAGGTACTTGTACAAAATAGGCAATAGTGATGCAATAGTGAGGTTCTGGGAGAGGTATTTCATGAAAGTCTTAACATTTGGGGTATTAAGGATATATAAACATACCACTGTAAACAGGGAAGTTTCACAATCATTCCCATAATTCCAGTGATAGTCTTACTGTGAGAGAGTAATTAATAAATTCTGAATAAAAAAGTGCACATGAAGCTGAGAGATTTTTAAAATAAGATACTGTGTCTGTACTCATGTCAGGTACATGCACTAAGTTTATCTCAAGGAGCAGGTTATTCAAACAGCATTACCCACTTACACTGTTTTCCCATCCAGCTTTGGACACCTTAAAGTGACCAGCTCACAGACAGGCTGCTCATAACTGCTTAAGAATCAGGGTGTTTTAAGATGTGTGGAGAAATATTCCTAAATTATTTTGAAATTAATACTTAGAATATTTTAATCTTTTAGGTCTTGTATTTCATAGGCTGTTTTAATTAATTTTACAAGGTTACAAAAGCAAGTTTTGGACAGCAGAAGACAGCATCTCTCAGAAAAAATAAAAGACCAGCATAATGTAAGTTTATTTTTCTTATGATGTACGACTAAAAATGTGCAGTAATTACTGTATTTTTAAGTGATTTTTCAGAGAGTAGCCAAATCTCATGCATACTGAAATACATGAAGTCTTCTTCCTCTTTAAGACTATATTGATAAAGTATTTTCCTGCTACTGCTTACATATTTCTTGAAAAAAATCTAAAAATATATTTATATCCATCTCTCCTCAGGATAGCATTTGTGTGCATGCTTCAGATTAAGTAGGTACTTACAGGTTTCCCTGAAATAAGCCCTTATTGCCTTAAGTTTTTCATGAAAAGTCATATCAGAATATAGAAAATTTTTCTCTTTGTGCAGAGATGTAAAAGATACGGAACAGTTTGATCAGTTTGAACTTCATGGTTAAATCAAAACAATTTTAGATAAATAAAATATTTATTTGTTATATTTTGTCTAGCTGTCACAAATAATGAAATTAGGCTATATTGATTGTAGTATGGAAAATGAAGACAGCATGGCAAGAGTTTTTAATGCTTGTCTGTTGTCCTCCTCTGGTTTTCAGTTCTCTAACAGTACACAGCCCTCAGAAGAAAATTTCAACACAAACCTAATGGGCAACATTTGGGAACAGACCCATGAAAAGAAGCTGCAAAACCAGGTTTGGTTAATATTTTACTTCCATGGAATTATTTTAAACTTTATTTCATTTATTTGGTGTGTAAAACTAGTGTAATGGTGAGTGTAATTATGATTGATCAACATTTTTTTTAGGCTGGTGGCAATGAATATTCTGTATATACAAATATATTTCTTTTGTTGTTCTGAAAGAAGCTCAACTTGAGCTTTTGTTCACTGAATTTTCAGTATTGCTTATATCTGCAGAGAGAGAGTTACTGGTGGCTTTCTTTTATTTCTGGCTTGTAAATTTGGTTAAAGAAAGCTGAGATATATTGTAGTTAGAAGTACAGCTTTCTTAAACATAGAGTTAGTGTAACTGGGTGTGCATGATCCCAGGTGATCCCATGATCTAATTTTTCATCTTTTAATGTCTCAGTGAGAAACACAGTTCTTACAGTATTCTCAGTGCTCTGCTGTTTGACTCTTTACATTTAAGAAGCCATTGAAAGTTATTTGTTCTGATGCATGTTACTATTTTTTCTTTTTGTTAACTTTGTGATTTGTAAAAGAGTCATCCTTAGAAAAGTGATAGCAAATATAATATGCTTTATTTTTAGCAAGTGTATTATTCATTGGAAATAATAAAACAAATTCTATGTGTTTCACCAATGGTATTCTAAAGTCTTGAGATAAGTAAGCTAGAAATGCTTCAGGAGTTTCAGAAGGGGAGATGATGGGTTGTTTATGGAATGAGTAGGCCAAAACCCACAGGAAGCTGACCTGAAGAACAAAGAAGACCAAGAAAGTTGTTTCAAAACACAAGGAGAGTCCACCTCTATATGCAAGAGAGGATGAGAAAAAACTGTCCATTACTGTCATGCTCAAAGTTGTTGTCTGTTGGCTAAAGTTTGTTTGGCAACAATTGGGCTGTAAAGAGGTTTAGGCTTCTACTGTAAAGACAAAAAGAAATAAAAATAGTGGGAAAATATGTATATTGTTTGCAAACCCAAGCTGAAAGTTTTAAAGACTATAGCATTTATGTATATTCACAGTTTGACAGCTTCTACTGTTTTCTCAGCCAGGAAACAGCTTTGATCAAGACCCTTGGAATACAAAACCTCCAAGCCAGTGTATTTCCAGGAAGTCTGATCCAGTGCCTCAGGAACTGTTCGAGCCATTTCATAGGTAGCCACTGATTTTACATTAACGAGGAAAATAACAGTCAAGTTTAATTAAGAAAAATATTAAAATAATCTGAAGTTTATTGCTATTTGCTTTTTTTCACTGACTTTTGGTGTTTTTCAAATAGAAATTGAAATCAAATGGAAATACTAAATGTACATAGCTATTTAAATTTGCTGAAAGGCAGCAAAACCTGAATTTCAGGCACTTGGAAGCATGATCTATTTTTTGCAATGTCTCAAACATGATAGTGTTTCTGAATTCACTTTGAATGATAGCACAGACTTACAAAGAGGCCTCGAGGAGGGGGTAGCTGCCCCAGGTTATTAGTTCTGGGCACTGTTGCAAGTGATTTTCTGATGATCTTGATGCAGTAGCAATTGAGCATCTGCATCTACATTATTTATATTAGGGATTCCAGGGACAAAGCATTTTCTTTCCTTCTCTTTCATATGTGATCCTACTGTAGCTTTCTTTTTTTCCCTATAATTGATTCAATAATTCTTCTATGAGAATATACATCTTTTTTAAAAAAGAATGGATAGAAATCAAGAATATATTTCTTTCTGCATGTGTTGATTAAAAATATTTCAAATCACAAATGGTTTATGGCCAGAATCATTTGTACTGAACATTTTTTCATTTTCTTTCCAGATCCTTGGATCTAGAAGTCTTACATAGCTAATCTTACTTTACTCCTTCCATCCCACAAGTCTGCCATTTGGGTGAAAGTTCCTGTCCATCTCTAGCTTAGGCTGGATAGAGGCATAAAAAGGCCATATAGTATTTTGCTGTTCCTGAAGTGCCTACAGCCTGTTTGCTTGGGGAGTCAAGTGACCCATAAACTCACTAGCCAAAAAATAATTAAACACATCAGCCACCTTAACTTCCACTCTTCTTGTAACTTCTCCTGGCTTTAGCCAGCAAAACCTAAATTGAGCATAGCATTCACCTTGCTGTATATCTGGGTGAATTCCCAATTAATATATTTACATTGAGCCCTATATAAGCTTATCTCACCTACACCTCTCATTTCTCCACCAGCCATCAGGCCTGCACTCATCTGCTTATGGCACATCCTCTCATCTTCTACCCATCCATGGCTCATTCAGCTGCTCTTCAAATCCATTTCTTTGTATTGTCCTTGTTTTGTTTTCATTCACTGTAGCCATAAATTCTTATACTTCAAGAGATCACAATTCTTCTATAAGAGGAGTTTCTTTCACTGTATGTGAAAAGTAGAGTGTAAATTTATACAATTGTTTAATGTAATCAAGGTGTATAAATCTGAGAGCTGTGGCACCTCAAGGGTATTAAATATTAATTTAAAATGTTCATGTCATATTTCTTCATCTACTCTTAAATTTTACTTTGCATTAGAAACTGTTCAGCTGGAGTTGAGAAAGACTCTCTAAATTGCTTCACAAAATTATTTTACCTTCCTCATGTAGATATATCCAAGTATCTTCAGAAATAAACTCTAGTGTGTTTAGCCTTCTAAAACTCTCCTGGTGAAGTTTCTGTAACTAGAGGAAAATAGTTTCTCATTTAAGTTCCATAGAATCTCTATCCAGTTCCAAGTATTTCCTGATCAAAACACCACAGATGTTTTCTCCAGTAAGACTTTTCTGTACTACATTTCAGTTTCCAAGGTCTGTGGATAGCCCTGCTCAGATCGTTTTAAAGAAAGGGCTTCTTTTGAATGGCCTTTTTTGCCAGGTCTTTGTCCTTCAGAAGAATCTCAGCTTTTTGCTCACGGTTTCTGAAAGGTCAGTCAGCAGATCCAGCCTGGAAACAAAGCAGTGAAAATGTTAGATTAAGAGCCAAGTAAGTGAAAGCATGATAGCTTTCATGCCCATGATGCTCACATGATAAAATCTTGAAAACCACTACTCTCAGAAGTGGGGTAGGGAAGTAGGGCCATAACAAAATGTCTGACTGGTCTCCTGACCCTGGAACAGAAAAATTCTCTGCTGAATCAGGATTACTGATTTCAAGTACAAATGAAAGTCCCTTGTTATGGGCTTTCACTATGGAAGAGAAACACAGTCTTAAACAACCTGCTTTTATGAATGGCAAGAACTACCTTCCTCTTTATTTGTTTTCCCCCCTTTTCTGTTTCTTTTTCTCCCTGAAGTGGCTGCCTTTGGTCAGCTGGTGGAGCAGCAGTGACATACTGTGGCTGATTTTATAAATCACAGTTCCCTATCCAGGAGGATGTGCTCCATGGCTTTGTATATTTGGAGACATTAAGAAATAGAACCCCTTTTAAATCAATCTAACTATAAAGTAGATATAAAACATAATAAAATACACACTTTTTCAGCTGAAATACTGTACATTTAGGACAAAAACAAGTGTAATCAGCAGTGACTTTTTTGAGATTTTTATCATCAAGTTATCATAAAGTGTTGTGTTAGCAGTCAGTATTTTGCTTATTTGTGTACTAAGCAAAATGTTTTCTTCTTCTCTACCCCTGTTACACCTCATTGCCTACTCCCAGGCCAGACCACATGACTTCTGCCAGGAAAAATCCAGTGATAATGTCCAGTAATGAATCAGAAAACTGTGAAGGAATAAAAGATCCAATATTTGATGTTGTGAAAGAAACTGCAGAACTGAAAGGTCCCCAGTATGAAAGTGGTTGTTCCTTTCTGTCATTATTTGAAGATGAGAGTCAACCAATCCATAGTAATCCTTCCACAAAGCATTTTAATCCTTTTTCTAACCAAAGCAATACTGACATTTTTTTCACTGTTCCTGATGCTAGGAATCAAATTACCAACAGAAATTCTTCTTGTGACACCAGAAGGGTTTATCCTGCCACCAATGCAAAAGAAAACTCTGTAGACAGACGCCTTGAAGGCATTTTCACAGCGCCAGAACAGGTTTTCTTTAAAAGTAACAATGTGCCAAGTACAAGCTACAAGGAAACCAGTGGACATCATAAAACCCACCTGCAGAACTGTCATAAGGGACAGCACTACTTCATACCCTGTGAAAATAAAGAAAAAAGAGCAAACCTTGAAAAAATTGGTGCGTGTCAATATTTTAAGGACATATATTCTGGGGTTTATTATCCTTTTAAAGACATTTATTCTTATAACCAGAGATGTATCTGCCCTGACTGAAAACATCATGAATCTTCAGAATGCAGTCACTTAGTTTTAAATCCAATTATTTAAATTATATTAAAAACTTGACAGAAACTTTTATATTCAAATTGCATTTATTCTGTTGCATTTTAAAATCAAAGTTTACCTTTTTTTTATTTTAGAGATGTTTGCTTATCACCATGATCAGCAGAATAGCTTAAAGGAGAATGTGCAGTATTATTCAAGAAGAAAAAGGTGAGTGTCATGGAAATTACCAATTTATTAACCAGTGATAACTGCAGAAACCTTGCTGAATTGGAGAAATGTTACTTAGAGGACAGGAAGGCAAAATTCTAAACAGTATTACTGAGGACTCTCAGTGAAAATAGAAATATAATGTGAATAAAGTTATGCACAGGTAAGCTCATTATGCCCCTGTATATCTGCCCATAATAAGTACACAAAAATACTGCTTCATGGGACACTTTGGTGTTCCTGAAGTTCAGCTGCTGATCTGGCTTGTCCTCTAAAAGACTGTCTCATTCCACTGGCTACAGAGCAAATAAGTGTCTTCCCTGGGCTATGTGAATGCCCTGTGTTTTACTAAAGACTTGTTTTTCAAAGACAGATACATAACACCTTCCATTTTACAGAACAGCACTATCTTCTGTCACTGCTTCAATTCCATTATACATTTCAACAGAAATGAAGTTTATGCATATTCTGGGTGTCAAATCTCAGGTTCAGAAGTAAGTCCAGTGATTTCAGTAGTGGGAAACATTTAATGGTTACTGAAGACAAAATAAAAATGGAAAAGTCACCAGTAAAGACTTTAACTCAGAAAGAAAATAAAAATACAGGGGGAAAATCACTTACCAGAGAACTTTGTGTTTGTATTCCTCAGTGATGACAAGTTTGTGAAAGAAACAGTCTGGAATCAGAACCATCTCTTTGTATTTGAAGAGGTAATTTTTTAAAATGATGTATTTTTTGTCAAACCCACTGTTTGCATGATTCATTTGAGGCAGAGAAGGATTGTCCACAACACTTAGAAACTGAATACAGCTTCACTGAATTAACTACCATGGAAGCTTCTTTTCCATCATGGTTAATATAAGGAATTCAGAAAGAACTGCTGCTAGTGATGTGGTTCAGATGGACAGCCCTTTTAGGTCCACAGTTCACATGGTCTGATTCACACCCTAGGGGGATGCCTGAAACTGTGTAAGTTACCCATCAACACTTAGGATCAGGTTCTGCAGGCAATGCCCAGATACTACATGCAGGATGCTTCAGTGTTATAAAGGAGCTTTGTGCCAGTAGACATATAAAAAGTGTTTCAGATGTCTTGCCTGTAGAAGCTACATATGGTACTCCTCTGGGGTAAAAATACCTCTTAAAATAATTTGTGGTACAATGCAGTGACTCCTTTATGTAATATAGAAACTGAATATTCCTTCTTAACTTGAGATGCTGATCCAACTGAACCCTCACTATTAATACCTTATTTTTAACAGTTCACAACAGCACAAGAGAAAGGGTATAAGTTTGGAGTGAGCTCATATCATCATGAGATGGAAATGGGTTAGTACTATTTATACATTATCACTAAAATTTTTTTTCTCTACATGTGAAACTGAAAGTTACTTTTAAAGCCAGGGAGAAGGATCTTTTTAGGATGTTAGCTTTGATGAGGGCTTGTAATTCTGATTAACACAGCACTGTAAAAAGACAACTAGCATTACCAGATAACTAAGAATTACCTATGTTTGCTTTTCCTTGAAGAGATATTCTTTTCCACTAGACTATATGCTGTCACTCCACATGTGGGCAGAGAGAGGGAAATAAACTAGGCAATCCTACATCCTTCTTACTCCCTCAGTAGCTGTGGGGTCAGCTGTGCTGGCTGCATTTCAGAGCAGAAGATCTCTCAGGGGCCTCCAAGAGAGAAATATCTAACTTGTATGGCAGCCAGTGGGCACATGGAATCTGCTGTGTTCTCTCACAGCCTGTGCTCTCCAGAGT
Source organism: Notiomystis cincta (assembly GCA_013398075.1). NCBI lineage: Eukaryota > Metazoa > Chordata > Aves > Passeriformes > Notiomystidae > Notiomystis > Notiomystis cincta. Next base: position 76,201 of record VZRX01021896.1, read on the forward strand.
CCCTCCTCCTTTTGGATAGCACAATTCTGCTGCTGATTAACAGCACAGCTGAGGCTTTGGGGGACACATCTCACAGTCTCACAATTTGTTAAGATGTGTTGACCTGAGAAGAACTGGCTATGGATAAAAACTAGATTGACCTTGCTAATATTTTGTTTGTTAAAAAGTATCTTAAAACTGCATCAGAAATAGTAATGTTTAATTCTATATGCTGTACTTGATAGTTGGATCTCTGGGGAGTGTTTGCTGAGTAACCTTTCTTTTCCATCTAATTTTTCAAGATGTGGAGTCACCACTCAGCAGCCAGTCTCACAGTTACTCTCCAAGGCAGACTGAGAGCTATTTGAGCTCTAGTCCTGACGCAGTGAGTAAACCCTTGTGGGTTGGCAGGGCTTCATTTGAATCATATCTCTATGCCTGAGTGCACCTAAGGGTGGATGTAGCTGGAATCTCATTTTGTTTTGTACAAGATAACTTCCTGTGTAATGAGGACAAGAAACTACTAGCTGTAAATTTTCCTAAGTAGTTTGACAGACATGTGGTCTGTTCTCTTGATAATGACTGGCCTTGTGGAATTACAGTAGCATCACTGTGGGAAGATGCTAAGCAACGTTCTTTGCTCTTCCTGTACATACAGCTGCCTTACATTACATGCCTGTAAAGCAGAATGATTTGACACTCTGTGTTTTCAGTCATTCTTGAACACAGAAATGCCATGGTGTAAGAGTATATAAATTGCATGTGAGAGTGAAGGTCTGCCTTGGCCACCTTCTCTTCACCAAGAACCAGAAGTGCATCCTTGGAGAAGGAACAAAAAACCCTGCAAACAACCAAAAGCAGACAGCTCTGGCCTTTCTGTTTATTTCACTTAGTCATTAGCAAGGCATTACTTTAGTCCTTAGTTATTCTTAGTCCTTAGAATTTTTTGAACAGTTACAATGGCACAATTCTGTTCAAACAGTCTGAAGAAGAAGACACAGCCAAAAAGAAGGAATATCTGAAGGAACAATCCTTGAAGGCGCATGATGCCAACCTGTTCTCAGCCTCAGCAAGCAGAGAGGCCCCCAAGAGCTCTCACGCCCGAAGTGTGGGCATGCAGTCCAGCAGTGCTTTGGCTAGAGAAGAAGCAAACAATCTTCAGGAGAAAGACTCTAACTTTTGTGCCACAAAGAAGGAAAATAAAGCCCACACAGGCCCGTCTCAGGGCCTGTCACAGCGCGCCCTTAGGAGTGAGTGCGTCACTCGCAGCGCCAGGCGCGATGTTTGGTCGCAGACCGAGCGCTCTGTGGCAGAAGCAGAGAAGGAGGATGTGGCCACCCAGTGCAGCACCTTGAGGGTGTGCAGCTGTGGGGGATCCCTCCCTGCTGCCCGCAGCCCAGGCAGGGTCCCTCCTCCCGGCGCTCTCTCTGCAGGAGAGCACAAACGGCCAGTGCAGGAGGTGCCGCAGCCCGCAGGCACCGGCAGCACGGCTGGGACAGACACCTTCTCTGAGGCCGAGTACCTGAGTTTGGCTGGCAGGAGGACTCTACAGGTGCTGACCTACATTGATAAAATGAAGGAGAGAGATAAGCAGTGATCAACTACATTGGCACATAAGGAACACAATGGTTTTGTCCTGTTCTCAGTATGTTTCATTCAGCTGGCATATTTTGATTTTTCTAGCCTGGATAGGCAAAAGATATTTTTACTGTTTGTTTGCTTCAACCATTAATAATTATGGATTTCTGTCTACCTACTGCTATCTCAAAGTATGGGTTGTATAGATATCCAACTGTTAACAAAGGATTTTACAATAGCCTAGTAAATACAAACATTAGGAATTAGATTGGCTTCCTCACCATATATCTGTAGGATTCCGTGGTTTGGAATTGATTGACTATGTTTCTTTTAAGGTAATGAGAAGATGTTGTTCTACTTCAAAACAAATTTAGTGTGGCTCTGAAATGAGAGCCATCATCTGATTCTCACCCATTTTAAGAGACAAACTCGTCATGTGTTCATACTAAACACAAAAATGGGAAACAACAGAAAATGTACATCTGCACACACAGAATAGAATGTAATTCTGAAAGAACTGATTTTTTTTTAAAATGCTCAATTTTCCTTCCACAGCAGATCCATTCTTCTGGCTGTTAACCTAGAAAATCTTTCATGTGTTTCTGTATTATGTCTGCGAATTGAAAATCTGAACTATTTCCCTCTTCATTTCAGTATTTGTGTGAAGTTACAAAGCATAACAAATAAAAGTTTCTGATAATATTGTTTCTAGGTTACATTTTTGCCTTCTAAAAAGTTCCTGGTAAAGGTGTCAGGGAGACTCACTGTTACTAACATTTTACTACAGATCCATACATCTTCACTTCTATGTAGATATCTCTCTATCTTAACTCTGTGTGTGTGTGTGTGTGTGTGTGTGTGTGTGTGTGTGTGTGTGTACATAAATAACCTGTGAAACCTGTGTGTCTGCCTGTGCTGGCATTTGCCAGCTGGCTGCATGCAGGGTTCCTTGTCTTCACAAACTGGGCTAGGGCAGAAGCTATGCTGGAGATTTCCTTAAACATCATCATCAAACTAGTGGCTGTGTTTGCTGCTGCATTTTATTTTTGAAGCTAAGAGCCATTTTTAAAAGAAGGTCTACATTGCTCAACAGTTGGCAGGTTTATGGTTGCTATTTTTAAAAATAGCACCTCAAAAATTTCAGAGGACTTTTCTGTACTTGGAAGAAAATAGCATTGTCTTTTATATGTATAAATTGCATACATGGGAAATGGTTTGCACAGCCAGACTTCTGAACTATGTAACTATCACTTAGCCAATTCACTGCCCACTTCCTAAGGCTTGACAAAAGCAGATTTTCTTTTTTAGGTTGCCTCAATTTATTGTCAAAGCAAACTCCCTAGTAATTTTTTTAAGCTGCAATATTCATCTTCACAGGAGACATATTTTTTATGAATAACAGCTATGATTTTCTGAAAGCTCAGCTCTTACCAGTGTTTTCTAAAGCACAGTTTTTCAGACAGTGTGACAAAGCCAATTCAGATTGTGCTACACCAGCCCATGGCTGGCTTGAATGAGGACCTGTCTGCTTTCCCAACAGTCCCTCAGACCAGGTAGGTACCTGCCAGTCCTTCCAGTGCTGTGTGTCCAGCTTCCCAGCCTGCCCCAGAGCAGGCACTCGGCCTGCCAGCCTCCTGCAGTGCTAGAGGCCAGAGTGGCTCATCACAGCTAAAAGCTCCAGCACCAAACGCCTTAGACCAGCGAGGTTTTATTACCCCAGCAGATGTAAAATTGTCTCATGGCCAAAGAATTCTTTGGTGTCTGGGTTAGAGAGGTGCTGGTGACTCAAATGGAGATGAAGTGCCCTTAACCTGCAGAGGAGGTTCTGCTCCTGATTTCTCCGACAGTGGCATTGTTGCTGTGACTTTTGTGACTTTTAAACCGTGGTTGGTTTTACACTGCAGTGAGCTACCCACGTTCAGGCAGACACTCCAGACCTGCAGAGCTGGCCTCTGAGCAGACACATTCCCAGTCTGTGCCTATGAACCCATGGGACAAAGAATGAGGCTGGAACTGGGAAAACAGGGACAGTTGCACCATAAGGATGTAGGGGAGGGTGGGAGTGGGTTCAAATGCTCTTTATTAAGTTATTGCTCATATTTACCATAGTTTAAAGCCTCTCAGTGTGTATCACTCATTTTCCCTTCAGCCACTGATACAGAAGCTCTCACAATCTGTCCAGTTCCAGCCACGTTCCAGCCTGGATTGCACTGAAATTCCACTGCTCAGTGCCAGAAACTCACCCTCTGAGTAGCTGTACTTAAGAGCTGCACACATGCCTCTAATGCAATCATTCACCACTGGGGATATGTCAATCACTGCAGATAATCATGTTTCAAAGCATTTGCATGAGCGTATATAAAATCAAATTATGTTCCCATTTTTACCTGTAATTGCAAAGCAATCAGAAGAAAGAAAACTCTCTTTCTAGTGGTTTGTGTGCTGGCAATGATGACAAATAAGGCAGCATGCTCTTTTTAGACACTAGATAAGTATTTTTAAGTATTTTAAAGTATTTACATTACTATTATCGCATTAAAAGAGACTTGTGCTTTCTCCTTAGCTCAGCACTTGTCTGCCCCTCTGCTCAGGTGCTTTCTTTCCTCTGATTTCTTTGTGACTTCAGGGAGGAGCTGAGTTTGCTTTAATAGGAAGTAGTAACCTTGAATTGTACTTTCTTCAGCTGATAATTCAGCAGCTGATGCTATTAATCCATCAATATTTGTAGCCTACAGTAATGACTGTCATCTCACTAAATGCATTCAGGCACAACCAGCTTTCTCTGAGGCAACAGCTTAGGCAGAGGCACCCCTTTTTCATCCATGTCATTCTCCCTGGCAGCATGCTGAGTCTCCAGGGAGGCCATGGAAATACATGTTTTAACTATGTTTTGTGAGCATTAAATATAAATAGAGTTTTGTTGGGGAAAAGGACAGAAGGGTACTTTTATTAAACCAAAAAACCAAGAGCATTTGTTTATCAGTGGCAGTCAAATGCTTCTAAACACAGATTGAAAGACTCTTACTGAAAATACAGTCAGAATCAGTTTTCTTACGCAGCTTGTAACTTTTTTTCCCTTGTAAAATCAATTCTAGTTACAGTAACCTGCAAGGTAAGATTTCTGGGCAAGCAGCAAAAGCAGTTTGTTCATTAATGGACAGTTTGTTGCTGGATGTTCTGCCAAGAGCCTCCACAAATTTCGTAGAAATTCTTATTTCATTTTCATGAAGAACAATCATTATAGGAAATGAGAGGGTTAAGTCTTCGTACAAGTAATTACTTCTCTTGTAAAAACTGTGAATTGGCTTTTTAAGGGTTTTAGCAGATAGCAGATTGAGGAAGGATGAGGCTTCCTGGAAAAGACATTTAACTGTCTGTATGCAGTGCCTAATGTGTCCTCAGGAAAGGCAATGACCTTTCTGCAATGCTTCTTCAGCCCCTTCTCCCTGGCCGCCTCTGACGGGTTAGAGGTGACAGTCCCAGCCACCCGAATCAGAGCTTGTTTCTCCGGGGTGGTGATGTGGAACCCCCGCCAGGTCTCCTGACCCCCTGAGCTGAATTCCGAACGCTTGTCCCCCTCCGAGCACCTGCAGTGACCCCACGCCCCGGGGGTGTTTGCTGGGGCTGCCACAGCCCGCGGGGGAGCGAGCCAGCAGGGCCAGCTCGGGCGAGCTCTCCCTGCACAGGCTGCAGAGGGTGCTGCTACACCAGCTCCGTGCGAGGACGAGGGGGATTTGGGCCGAACACAGAGGCGGGGAGAGTGAGTGAGCCAAGACAAGGCAGGAGGCTGAAAGAGGCCTGCTGATTTATTTAACAGAACTGAGAGAAAACATGTCTAAATCAACGGTTTGTGCGTGTTTGCAGAGAGAGGGCTGTGATTTACTGCCAGTGTGTCACGCTCAGCACGTGGGTGCTGGCCTGGCCCAAGGACCAGAGCTGTGGCTGACCATAGGACAAACCAATACATCTTACTGCAGAAGATTTATTTCATTTCCTGGGCTGGAGTCATTATTGGGAAACAGGAGGTCTGTAAGCAGCTTTGCTCTCCACAGAAGCTGCACTCCATGCAAACAAATGAATTTTAGGAGAGCCCCAAACCAGCTGAAGCTGGCAGGGATTTCCAAGCTTGCCCAGTGCAAGCCCCACTCAGAGCAGGGCCAGCTGGAGCAGTACTTTGGGCTGTGGCCAGCTGCTACCACCAGACACCCAGACCGGGGATGGGGGAATTAGCCTGGCCAGGCAGGGGACTGCAGGGAAGCTGTGCCTGCTCACAGCAGCTGCTGCAGATGGAGGCAGCCACTGCCTGAGCTGTTTGCTCCTTGTGCTGAGAGCAAGGCAGGAGCCTGGGGCTGGAGGATGGGGAGCTGTAGGTGTGTGGGGTGCAATACACCAGCTGGATGCTGCTGCTCCACCTCATCAGAGAACAACTCCTGCCTCTTTTGCCTCTCCTCACCCACATTTCTGTGCAGTAATGAAAAGCAGTGTTTCACCCCAACACCAGCTCATCCCTGAGTGCACAGACACAGAGCCTCCTCCAGCAGCCATGCAGCCTTGGGCTGCACTAACTACAGCCACTCATCACTCTCCCACCAGGGACTGTGGGGGTCTCAAAGCCCTCAGTGACCCCCTATGAATCCCACCAGCCACAAGGAAACTTGACATACAGGGAGATTACAAAAATATCTCCTCTGGTACCATGCTGGCAGTGGCAGTCAGTTTACACCCAGTTTACAGAAACTGCTTGCTCTTGATTTTTTCCCATCATTTTTAGCAGCCCACGAGAGGAGAACACTGGGGACACCAGCCCCAGCTTAGTTCCAAAGTATGGGGTCTCTGCCTCTCCCTCAGCCCCCTCAGACAACCTGCAGGTTATGGGTACCTCAAACACCAGGGAGAGCACGGGAGAAGCCACACAGCACGAGACTGACTGCAGTCACACAATTCTGATGCCATCTCACCATGAATATATCAAAACAAGTACAATTTCATGGCAGTGCTTATACCAAGGCACCACTTCCCAGCCACCTGCTGCAGGCCACAACTGCCACTTTAGGGATGGAGAAGTCATCTGGCACTTGCAGGACAGCTCCTTTTGTGACTGCCAACAGCCTCCCCCTTACAACTACAGCTATGCTGAGTGACCCCGAGTGAAGGCTTCAGGCGGAAAATCTGTACGTAGGATTTGGTGGCAGCTGGAAGGGGACACGGGGTCTCACCAGCCTCAGATGTGGATGGAAATGGTTTTGAGAGGGAAAAGCTGCAGGGCTGGGCAGGCTGAAAATGCCACATGGTAAGGAGAAGGGCAGGAAGTATCAGCAGAGCAGGGCTTGGCTCACGCTGGTTCTGTGCCTTGTCACCATGCACGAACCGGGGGATGCAGCCAGGAACAGAGAACTGGCCATGGAAATCAGGACTAATTCTCTCTATACATGTGGTCTTGATAGATGAGGCAATGAAGAAACTGCACTGCAGCACTCAAGAACTTTGGTAAAAAAACCAAAAATTAGAATTGAAGACTATGCCTATGAATCTGAGTCCTGGGGAAAAAAAAAAGCAAACTATTTTTTAGAGAGAGATTTAGATCTTGAATCAGCTGCATCCTCAACCCAGTGCTGCCTTCTGACTTTCTCCCCCTTCACCCATGACAGCTTGACACTGTCCCCTGCCATCAGGCAGTGGTGTGGCAGAGACACCATGTCCCCACACTCACACTTCACTAACCATCCTCCACACCTTATGCCCTACTTCCTTCCTCCAGCCTCTGCTCAGGATTTGCTTTGTGTTTTTTCCTGCTCATGTTGCCGTGGCAACCTGATCCACTCTCAATTCCACATATCACCTTGATTATGAAGTTTAGCTAATCCAGCCCCCTCTGCCCTCAAACTGCTCATGTATCTCAAATCACCTCCCTGCTGGGCCCCCAATTTCTCACTGTTCCTTCGGGCATGGACCTTCCCCACCTCTCCAGCCCCCTTTCTCCACCTTTAATGGTATGTAAGTAACTCTCTTTACAATGGGGATGGACACATGATTCACTGTTTTGGTGAAAGTGGGGGGCCTTTATTTTACCTTCTCACACCTGAGCCCCCTCAGGGGATGTGCTCCCTTGGCACCTGTGCACTGCAGCTTCTATGCTCCTTGCATAACTCCTGCCTCTTTGCAAGGATCTGTTTATTCTGATCTTTTGAAGAATGATCCACAGAACAGGGCTGCTTTGGAAGCCTTTCATTTCCCTGCCCCTTTTCTACTTGCAATAAAAGGCACCTAAGTCTCCCTGTGTGGTGCTGGTGGTAATGTGTTATAAGACTGTGGGTGGGTCATTTTGTATGTGTGCTCCTCTTTCTTCCTTCACACAATATATCTTACTGCTCTATGTATGACCCCTTCTTTTCTGTTTGGCATTAAGGATTCTATCTGAGCTTTCTGGGACATCACAGCACCCAAAATCAGAGTGTGCTAGCTAAGGCAAAGGTTTCACATACCAGAAAACAGATGGATCCTTGTATCCTCCTGAAACCCAGATCCCAACATCTCCTATAAAAGTATCCAACCAAATTTACCTCACATAGCCCTCCAGATTTTTCTGTCAAAATCAAGATGCAGAAAATATTCCTGGTAGTTCTGCAGTTAACTCTCAAAAGGCAAAGGCTTTCCAAACTTCACATCTATGGAGAGCTTCTCAATCACACACACACGCAGGTACTAGGTGGGTCACACATTAAACAAGTGAGTGAGAACCTGCCCTGGAGACCAGCTAACAAACAGCCCCAGGATGAGACTGTGGAACTGCTGATGCCAAGTGGGCCTGGCTGGTTGCCACAGAGTTCAGCTGGTTGCTTGATGGGCTGAATGTGTTAGCCTGTCCATCAGGAGAAGAGTTGAGATGCCATTAATTTTGAGTCAAGTGGAAGTGAAATTGCAGCAGCTGAAGCGCCCGAGTATGTTTGTGCAGGGAGCTCTGAGTGGGTGAGGGGTGACTGGAGGGACACCAGGTCAGGGGACAATTGGCAGCAGGTCTCTTCAACCAGCCCAGAGCAACTCAGCAGGTGACCACTGAAATTAGAAAAAAAGAACTTTTTTTAAGCTTACCTTTAATTCCCCACTTATTTCCCACAAACTGTAGGAGCTTTGAAGAAGCACTTTGTGCCTTGCACAAAGCAAAGGCCACACAGCTGTATGGGTGACTTTAGTTCAGATGGAGCATCACCCAGCCCTGATCCTGAAAATGTTCACAAAGATTTGGAGCAACTACTGTTACTGCTTGCAGTCCAGTTCTACAGAAGGGAGAATGCATTTGGCAAAAATCAATCCATCAGTAGTTGCTTTGTGATAGTAGTTGGAGCAGAGAGAAATGACAGAAAGCAAAAATATGGAGTGTTTAACAGCAGAGCCAACAGATTTTTATTATCCCACAAAGCTGCCATATAGTTTTGGTGACAAGTAATATGAACTGCAGTCACTCATCACCTTTATAAGCACTATCACAGCCAGAAACCTACAAACAGAAGCTGTCAGTGCACAATGATGAGCTGCCTCGCTCCCCTCCTGGAGAGAAGCACTGCCACAGACACAGGACTGCCAAGCAGTCCCCCACTGCCAGCATATCCCTACTGGCTGTCATCTCTCTGCATCCTGGACCAAAAGGCTGCAGCTCTGTCAGAGCCAGCTCTGGACCTCACCAGGATGCAGCTGTGGTACCTGTGGTGGGTGGATGTAACAGGCCCATTTTCCACTGTTCTCATGGGTGTGACTCCTCTGGGGAGCGCAGCCAGGGCAGCCCCAGCACAGCACAGTCACAGTCGTGCTGCTCTTTTTTATCTATCAAACTGATCCCAGCCATTGTCCTAATAAAACACAGTTAGGACAGTTCCCCATTAGAAAACAGCCCCTCCTGCTCTTTTCCCAGTCCATAATCAAGTCTGATGGTGTAAATTGCTGTAAGGAACCCAGTCTGCTTGGGCAGAGGACGTTGAGAACCCATGGCAGGACACTGGGACAGCTGGCAGCTCTGCATAGCTGCATCCAGCTCTTCAAACAAATCCTCCAGAAAGGAAGGAACACTTACCTGGTGTCACAGAACTATTCTCTGTTTTGAAAAATGTCATATTACGATCATATTCAAAGCTATTCTTACCCTTCCCTTATTTCATGCAAGGCCATGGCCTATCTGAGCTCATTTTGCTGAGCAATGTGAAGCTGCCACTCTAAAAGGTGACTCAAATACCCAAACAAATGAAACCTTGAGAAAAATTCTGTAATTAAGTATCTCACCCTTTATTTTGTTCATTTACACTTCTGGCACTGACAATTCTTTGAAGATATTTATTTTTATGTAAAGACCAAACTTCATTAAAGCAATCAGAAGTCAATTAAATAATTTTACATCACTTAAGTTTCAGAAAATGTACAACACTTTCATACATTATAGGCTTGACCGGTTGGAAATGGAAATGGCACATGGTTAAGAAATGACTTGGACAACCCAGCAAATTGTTTTGCCAAAACCTGTTTTGTACCGAATACCAGTGCCCAGGGATTACAGTGTGCCTGATGGCACCATGTGCACATTATTCAGCATGGAATTACTACCATCAGTTTGGTCCTGGTGATGTCTCAAATATTCTCCCTGGCACCTGCCACACCAAGACCCGGTTTGCCGCCTGCAGAGGAGTGCGATTCACCACGGAAAGCAGAGACGTGACTCGAGCCACTTCCCAGCGACGTCCCGGACCAGCAGGACACTGAGCACATGGAGAATATCCAGCACATGAACAATCCTGTCAGTTTCCTGGGGACTGTAGGAACGTTGGGAATCAAACAGGTGGCAGGGCCCGCAGGGTAACGCAGCCTCCCAGCACCATGAAACCGTCTCGTTTCACACCTGCTGAGGATCCACCACGTTCCTCCTGCAGAAGTCACGATGATGGTCATACATTCAGTCCTCTCCAAAGTCTGTGTAATGTTTAAGGCAGCAAGAGAAATTTGCCTTTATTTTAACACTTCAGAAAGAGATGGTTCCTTTACAAATAGGTGGAAAATATTAATAATTCATCAGTATGCTCCTTATTTATATAAATATGATGAAAGGTCAAAGCAAATTTTGACAAAATGTTTCTCAACAAAATCAAGGAATGTAACTGAACTGGAGTTGAAGCTTTAAAATTACATGTGCCAGATCATTCACATGTAACATACTGTCTAGGGACAATGTGAAAAAGCAGGGATTTAGATGAAGTCTGTATTCTTGAGGCCTGACTCTTGTCAAACTTCCCCTGGTGTGAGTGAGCTCTACTGAAACCGAGTGAGCACCTCTGATGAGAGGTGTAAGATTAAAAACATGCCGCTGGTTCACACTAACAGGTCATTGTGGCTAAAGTATGTTCTCAAATACAGAACTCTGCAACACTATTAACACCCATTTACAAAACACTACAGTGATGGTTATTGGCACATAAAAAACTCCTTCTCTATATGAAAACATACACAAAATAGATAAGAACTGCCTTTTTTTCAGACTTTTAAAATCTATATGTAGTTGCCTTTGAGGAATTTTAACCCCAGTATCACAAACAACAATATTTCTTTAACAATGTTCACCTAGAATTTTACTGTGCTGACATTTGTAACACTGCCACTTGTGGATTATGCTCAACTGTACTGTACACAAGGTGATGAAGATTGATAGAAAACCACTAAGATTTTTGCACAAAAGTATGACTTGTTAAAATCCAGAGAACAATTCAGTCACTTTATAGGCAGCAGCTACATGTAAGCTGTAAATGTTACCCGCAATAAAAACACATTTTGCCATAAAGCACATATTGTGGCATTATCTGCTTCTGGCCTGGTACACAAAGCTTGATTTCTTCCCAATGTAGAGGAATGGGTTTGGTTAGCTTGATTCCCTCAGAAAAAAAGTGCATGCATATCTTACTCTTTAAAGTGCTTTGCAGAACTCTCTCTTCTGCCTTGATTTCTACCCCGAGATCATTCTCTCCTGTAAAGATTCTGCCTCTTTGCAGCGGTGATGTTCAGCCAACAAAGCCCCTTATGCAAGTAAAATTTCAAGATGACCATGTTAGAAGAGCATCAACGAGAAGCAGAAAGCTGGGTCAAAAGCTGGGAAGTACAGGATCTGTCTTTTCCTTGCCCACTGAATGCCTGTGGGACTGCACCCAATACTCCCACGGCCTAAGGCAGGACCTTTGCTCAGGGCCTGTAGCAGCCCCTGAAGGCCAAAACTTCTTCCCAGTGCTCAGCTTGTGACTACAAATGGCAAAAGAGATTTCACCAAGGAAAAACGTCCTAGCTTTGCCAACTCCACTGCCACGTCCTCAGCTCCACCTGGCAGAGGAACACCAGAGTGCTTGTGGCCCTGACAGCCCCTCCATTCCTACCCACAGGACCAGGCCAGTCCCTGGCCCATCGTCCTCAGCCCACGAGGGAGACACGTCAGGGACCGCTCCTGTTGGCCGCAACACCCACCTCGACTGAAACACAACTTTGTGGTGCTTTGGGTGCTCCATTTCCTTCTTCTCCCCCCCCAACCCTTACTCCCACACGAGTGAAATGAGGCATTATCAACCCATGCAAAAATAAGTTGGTTTTGGAACAATGGTCCTGTGTGATTAACCCTTTCTTGCCCCACAGTTTCTGCCAGCATTGTCACTGCACCTCCCAAGGAAACGTCTACAAGAGTGACTGATCCAAGGAGACCACACAGCAATGCAGCTCCAGCCCTCCAAATGACTCCTGGGCCTTGCTTTGACTCAATCTATTTTCAAAACAGGTTTGGTTCTCTTGTTAAAAGATTATATTGATCAAAAAAGTGACAAGGGGAAGAAAAAAGTGGCAAATTATCTCGAATTATTCAGCATGGTGAACAAACTACTATATGCAAATAAACATGAATTAAATTTAAGAATATTAAAAATGCATCAGGAGTTGTTTCTTTTTTACTTGGTGTTAACTCACAGCACGTAGAGTCGGCAGATAATTCAGAATTAAAATATCTCAAATTGTTCTGTATAATCAATTTGCTCAATATTACCAGCAGTATTACTCTAGCACTCCTAATGCACAGGATACCTGAATTAAATGTGCAGTCCTTCCAAAGAAACAATTTCACATTTTCTGCAAAAAGCTTTCAACAAAATAATATTGTGCTTAGACATATTATTTATGCTACTTCATAAATTAAAATCTTGTAATAAGAAATTATTCAGTTACACTGTATTTTTATTCTTTTATCTGGAATGTTACTAAGTCTACCTTTAGCAAAAATCTCTTAAAACTTAAAATACTCATAAATATAAAAAAATATTGGCAAAATAGAAACATATCTCTAATTTTCTTCATAAACTCTAAATGTTCACAGACTCCAAAAATAAAATCCTGACAGCATAAGATTAATTTGAAGTATCTGATCACATTTTTAATACACATGATGCTCGGTACTATGTTCAGTGTTTGTATGGAGCATTGTCTCGGTGTGAAGAAACCCTAAAAGGAAGACTTAAACCCAGCTCTCCGTGGGCACGAACAGGGAGGGGCAGCAAAGAAGCCGAAGTATTTTGTACCCTCAAGGAATACAAAGTGTGTTTCAGCCGCCGTGTCTGTGGGAAAGGACAGGGATACAAACCTCCAGGACACCGCTTTCGGTAGGGCGGAACCTGTGTGAGGAGCTGAGCCCAGCGCTGTACGCGGCCGAGCGCCCTGGGGAAGCTCCCGAAACCAGGCTGGCAGACAGAGCCGGTCTTCTGCTGCTAAAGGGGCCCAGCACTGCCTGCGAAACACGAGAGGCCGCTGAGCCCGCCGCAGGGACCCCGCTGCGGCGCTCCTCTCCCGCGGGCGCTGGGACGCCGCCTCCCGCCTCGCTGCAGCTCCAGCAAAACACGCCAGGCAAGGGAAAGTTCACCGGTGTGCGAAGCTGAGTGGGGGCTGCGCTCCCGGGGCCATCAGGACCCTAAGTCCCCATCCCCAGAAGCCACTAAGTACCCACGAAACGGATCAACTGCGTAGGCACAGGTGGGCTGTTACACACCTGTTCACACGCTGCTCTAGGTAACAAAGCTGCTCCCAATACGGGTCTTCAAACACATTTTTTGGTTTCAGAAAAAAATTGATTTCTCCTTAAAATGATTTTGTTCTTGTCTGTGCCAAGTATCTCTTTGTCTCATTTCAGGTACTGCACCTTCAGAGAAGGCTTCAAAGACGTGACAGCCTAACGGAGACGTCCCGCAGTGGGGGCATTTGTAGAGAGGTCTGAGGACCTCAGCATTTTCAACAGGTAGATCTGGAGACCTCAGCATTTTCTAAAGGTAGATCTGGAGACCTCAGAATTTTCTATAGCTGGTGCTTTCAAGCATTAAAATATTGTGCGCTTAAAAGAGAGGCAAGATGGAAGGCATGGGAATCCAGCCCTCTGACTGCACAGGAGACGTTCAAGGTCGAGCTGCTCTTTGCAAAGATTCATTTGAAATTCCCTCTATCTACTATGTTTTTCCCTTTTAGCCCCAGTCAAGTCACAGAAGGATTCCTTAAAATATTTTCTTTCCAAAAATATTTCTCTGATTTAAAAAAAAAAAAAAAAAAAAAAAAAAAAGAAAGAAAAAAAGAAAAGAAAACAAAATACACCCAAATCCCTGAAGGTCAATAACTGGAGAGTAAGAACTCCCCATACAGAAAATTAGATAACATAATGTCAGACTTCTTTAAAACAACAAAACCCCATGTCATCCAATAAAAATAATTTAGTAACAAATGTTCAGGCTTGGCTTTCATAGCAATCCTACATTAAAAATATTTTTCAACCCAAGAAAAACCCACAAACCAAACCTATAAAAACTAATGAACCTAATGACTTCTTTAATCTTTACACAATAAAAAATAAACGTATTTTTTACCAAATAAATGGGCGTCAGCCCACAGGCAGAGGAATTTTTCCACATTCTTTCATGAAGCAAATGTTTCAAAGATAAGAATTTGAATTGTTGATACTTTCAAACTCATATCTTTGAAGACTTAAAGCAGTGAGGACAGGACAAGGAAAAAAAATAACATAATATTTTTATGTAGCTGCATAAAATTCAATTTGCCAAGGCAAGCAATCATGGCAAGCAAATAAAATACCATTCATATTTTCATTACCATGCTAAAGGCAGCCAAGTTAGTTTTGTGCCTGACATTTTCTTGACAAGTTTGCAATGCTTCGGTAAGGCAATTAATATGAGATGCAGGCTTCTGCCCATCACTAATATTTCTCTTTAGATCCAGCAAGACACCAGCTGACTAAGGAAATTTGAAGAAAAATGTGCTGGGAGTCATTTTCTCTGCACATATGGAGATAAACTGAAGGCAATAATTATTCACAAGGAAAAGGCGCAGGAGGGATGACCACTGTGCACTTAGCAGCACAAACCCTCTCTCCTCCTTCTCTTTCTTGTAGCTAATGGTATTTTTGTGTTCAAAATTAGGCACAACCCAGTATGTTCAAATGCTAAAAAGGAAAACAGTATTTTTTGAACTGAAGCCTCTGTGTTGTACCTAGCAATATATACCAGTACATTGGTATGTGCAGCCACGTGCTGAGCTCTGTTTTCCTGCTGTCAGTAATTAATTTTGCCAGTTTCTCTCACAAACGTAAACTCTCAACTGCAGTGTGTGCTCAGGAGCAGCAGTGGGTGGATAACTGGGTGTAGCACAGACACCACCCTAGTGAACCCCCATCCAGGTGAGTATGGCTCTCTACTTGCTACCTCAAATAAATAATGGAAATTCTCTTTGGGTGAATTTGGGAAATGTCCCTCTGATGGATACAGCAGGTATTTGTATTTTCCCAATCACTTAAACCTTTCAAATGGTTGCTGTTACAGCAGCTTATGCATTCATCCTTCATTTTACTGCACAACAGAGCTTCTTCCTTGGCTCCTATGGGATGGGGATCTGACAGCTGTCAGCTGCTTTTTCATCAGCCACTTGATTATTTTAACTTTTGTCAGTATTGGAGATAAGGACAGCCCCTGACCATCTAGGATAGCCTTCTGTATTCATCTGGTACAGTGCACCCTACTAAACATCTGGGGACAGAGCAGTGTCACACACACTTGGTAAAGCCACATAATTGTGGAATTCAATCTCTTTTGGAAGCCATTGCTTTTAGTTATCAAGAAAACGCTAGCATATTGAATTTCCTCCCAAATGGAGCGTTTTTGAACACGAAGGCATTTTTAAATACACAGTAGAAAGGAGAACCAGACCAGAAGCAGGGCAGTGAGGTCATCAGAGAGCTGCTTTTTCCCCAGAAGGCTTTTAAATGATTAAATACATCAGCAGCTGAAAATTATTCCACATCAGAAGCATCATTGTCAGAAAGATGGTAATTACTTCCCTTCACCCGAATATACTCGATATACCTCCCCTCATCAGAATCCGACATACCACATGTACATAGCCTGTTTTCAAACAAAGATTCAATTTCCTCCAGTTTCTTCCCTTTAGTCTCAGGAAGGCAGCCATAGATGAAAACCAGTCCCAAGGCAGCAAACCCTGCGTAGAGGAAGAAGGCTCCTGCAATGTAAAACCATTGTCACGTCAGTTACAGAGGCTCCCATCCCTCCTCTGTGCCACAGCAGAGGGAGAGGCAGAAGCAGCAGGCTGTGGCTTCAAAGAGAGTGTAAAAGCAAAGGCTGGAGCAGCAGGCTGACAACAATGAGCTGTGGGTGTAGGAGAAGGACTCTATTGCCCCATTCCTCAGCAAAGTAAATTGACACAGGCAATGCCAATTCACATGAAAGGTAATAATACACATCCTTTCTGGGAAAGTCACTCTGCTCTTAAAATAAACAGCAATTAGACAATCACATGCCCAAAGAAAAAAAAGCAGATGTGAAAGGAAAGAGCTTTCTTAGTTTGTCTTGACAGTGAAGGACACATTAAGACAACTCCTCAAAATGAAAAGCTCTAGCAAAAGAAAGAATCAGGATTAAAATTTTGTTTGTGACTCTTACACCTAATTATTATTTAAAAGTGGTGACAATTAATACTGAGAAAGAGCTTGTTCCTGCCTACAATCCACCACATCCAGAGGGGCAGAGCATGTAACAAAGGACCAACAAACATTTACCTAGTGCTGCTAGACTGATGGCTCAAAGGAATAACAAGTAGAGCTGAAAGGTCTGCACTAGTAAGGATGTGAAGGTCACATCAACTCCCTGGCAGATTAATGTGATTTAAATTACTTGTACTGGAGTGGCTGAGCAGTAACCTGACAAACACTCCACAGGCTCCCACAGACAGCACTTTAACAACAGCTGTATTTCTGCAAGTACCATCTGATACTGGCCTTCAGTGTCACCATAAACTGAAAAACTGCAGAGGCTGCCACCTTAAGTGGGAGTCAGCATTATTTCACTAAATCAAAAGTGGTTTTTTTCCAGCTTCTCTGTTTTAATCAACTGTCTAGGTTCTCAGTTAAGGACAGAAATAAATGTTTCTTATGAAATCTGGACCAAACTCTATGATCCAAGCAGACTGTATCAGATCTCTAGTCTTAGCAATCCACAGTGGGTTGAGAACACTGCTTTGCCACTTCATAGCAAGACCAGTGGAGGGACCCAGAATCCAGAGGAAATCTCGGTGCCAGTGGCAGTACTGCACACATGGACATGTACTACTACTTACCATAGTATGTCAGATATTCAGCTGTATGCAGAAATGTCAGGGACACGAGCACATTGAAAACCCAGTTGACTCCAGAAGAACACGCGTTTCCTGTACTTCTAGCCCAAAGTGGATAAATTTCAGAATTGACAGTCCAGGGCATAGGGCCCATCCCTAAGAATTAGGAATAAAAAGAATCAAGCTGAATTTAACAGCTGGACTCAGAAATAAATGTAACATGTAGCCTCACTATTTGACATTTTTAAACTTGCAGGTGCAAACAAGTATTTTCTTACCAGGTGCAAAGAAAACCAAATACAAAATAAGGCCCAGAAGTGCTGTCCAAGAGTATGGAGTGGGGCAGAAATTGTATGCCCAAAACAAATCTTCCTTTTTGAATACAGTTTCATTTGAACACCTGAAAATCAACAAAAACTCTTTTTATTAAAGAATTTTCAAGGCAATAGTTGACATCGTAACACAAACATGTCTTAATAAAAGCCAGCCAATGTACAAGTAAGATAAAAAGCCTTAATTCCTGTAAATTTATCAAGATCTTTGAGCAAAATTCTACACTCAGAAACATGTTTTTATCTCAAGCCTGGTCTTAGGAAGAGCAATCAGCAGAATATTCCTGAATTTAAACACTTGCCTTTACAGATCAAACAACCAGTCTTTACTACAAAAGTGGTGATACCAAAGCCAACAAGATCAATTCACAGGAATATCACACAGTGCAAAACCAGCTGCAGCAGCAGGACTTTGAGCTAGAGATGCTGCACACAAGGATTTAAGTCCTCACATCATTGCTGAACCAACTACATGCTGCATGCTTCAGGTGTAACCAGCAATGTCTATGGAGTGTGCCAAGGCCAAGTGAAGTTATAAAGAAAAGAGATGTGTATTTTCCTTCCTACACAGTGAAATAGTTTAGAAGAAGGTAGCACTTGTAATTAGCTATTGAAAGAAAATATGTCTCTATTCCAAGGACCATGTGGAAATTCCACATTCCAAGGAATAGGTATAAGATCAGGTATTTCCCTCTGACCGCCAATAATATAACATTTTTAAAGGCATACTGGCAACTTTATTTTTTGTTATTTTTTTTAATTAACATTTGTTCAAAGGAACAAGTCATAAATGTAACTAGTGAAACTTTTCAGCTGCCACCACATCAATTGCTAGAGATGAAAAACCCTGTACTTTTGGGAGAGAAGACTTAGGCAGACACTACTCTTTCATATGCAAACAATATTATTTACTTGCAAAGAAGAAATCACAGAGAGCTGAACATCTGCCTGGGTTATGATTTCCAGATCAGTTGAGCACTTATGTGAAGGGAATGACCCTCCTGACAGCAGGGAAACCAGAATGAAGATGCCTGCAACAGGCAATAGGTGGGTAAGGAGCTGTGGAGGGTGGAGCAACAGACACCCTGCAACACTTTGGTGGTGAACAGCAATGTGCACTGATGGCCAACCCACCACCTCCTGGGCAGAAATGTTCCTTGTGTTGCCACTGATGAAAGGACAGCATTTGAAACAGGATATCATGGTGAAGTCCCAGACCCAGTTTCAGGACAGCTGGAAATCCAAAGTTCCAAAACATTTAAAAGAGAGAGGTTAACCCTACAAACAGTGGAAAAACGCACATCTGAAACATTGGTAAAACCCTCATGCAGTTCCACTTTGCACTTGAGGAGCACCTGAGGGAGCACTTGAGTGAAGAAATGCTGATCCCTTATTTTGAGGTCAGCAATGCAGCCAGTGCTGATGTGCATCTTTCCACCCTTCCCCAGCTCTGCCTTGCTGAGCTCCCCCGGAAAGGCCATCTCATCCAGGGCATTGATTCATTTTCACACTTGAGGTGGAAAACATAGAAAACAGGTCAGCTGAACATCCCTCTCAAAGACACATCCTTTGTGCCTGGATGTAGACTGGCCCCCTGCAAGAACACAGGAGTGCTCAGTTTCACACTGCTTTAACATCATCGCTTTTGCTTCTTTCTCTGTTACACAAATTTCATTTGCAGGTGTTTGTAATGAATACAAGCTGATGAGCACTTTTAAGCATCTTGATGCTGAGATGAATTTCTCCATTCTGCCCAGCCAGATTGGCAGCTCTGCAGAGAGGGCCTCGCTCCTTCTCTCAAACCAAACTGTAAACAAAGACATACTTGGTTTATTATCCTGCATCCATCTCCATGAGCACAAACCAACAAGCTGATTCACACAGACACAGGCAGGTCAGCCTGTTTCCTTCCCCTGCCATCTTTCCCCAGTTGTGTCCTACTTTTGACAGAGTGGAACACAAATGATACAAGGGAATACCAGATGTCTGCAAAGCCTCCTGTGACTGAGGCCACTCATCTATGCTCCACTGTCTGCCCCTAACAGAGAGGAAATTTAGTTGCAAAAAAGCAGATTCAGTGCAATGAAATGGGAAAAACAGCACTTGAGACTAGATTGAATAGAAACCTGGCAGTAATAAACTGTGCTTTGCTTATTCTTCAGTTGTAAACCAGCATGGTACACAGAGTAAAAGCAAAGACATCTGCATTTGCTGGCATCTTACAATACTGGGAATGTTAAAAAAAAACACTCCTTCAAGGCTGGAGATTTGTTCAAGCTCTATTACTGTGCTAATTCTAATATTTTACCACTGTTTCTCTAAGACCTATTATTTTGCTGAAGAATATATTTATAATTAGCATACAATGTATCACCAGACAAAATTTTTAATTTTGTCCTGCATGAAGGGATCATAGATGATGGAAGCAAAGGGGCAGGTACCCATCATTTCATAAGATGGAAGGATGATCCAGAGAACTACAGATCTGACAGCCTAACCTCAGTTCTGGGTAAGGTTATGGAAAAGTCATCCTGAGTGCCACTACATGGCACATGCAAGACAAACAGGGGATCAAGCCCAGCCAACATGGATTTATGAAAGGCAGATCCTGCTTCATCAGCCTGATCTCCCTCTATGACAAAGTGACTCAGTAGATGAGGAGAAAAGCTATGGATGTGTCTGTCTAGACTTCAGTAAAGTGCTTGATACCATCTTTGTCGTCAACAAAGCCCTTAAACAGCAGCAGTTGCAGTACTGAGCCCTGAGGAATGCCACTTGTACTGGTGTTCACTTGGCCACTGAGGACTTCAACACTGAGTGAGCAGCCAGGCAACTCCCTGTAAATGTGCAAATGTGTAACCCTAGATTCCCACCTGTATCAATGTACAGTGACATCAACTTGATTCTGAAATTCAGCTCTTTTAGGCTTTTGTAAACCATCTTTCAGCCAGGATTAGCATCACTTTTGTTGTCAGCGTTGAATTTCAAACATTAAAAGATCTCTTCAAAAGCAGTTATAGCAATTATCTCACTTTTACTTGAGATCATATTCTAATATAATACTAATTCTGGCTACTTCACTACAGTTGAATACACATAAAACCAGCTCAGCACTATGTGTGCCATGGCAGAGTGTATGAGATAACCAGATGTCATTCTTTGAACATTTGGTTCTCATATTTTAATACAATGCCCAAATTAGTTGCAGACATATTTTGAGCTTGAGCATTATATGTTCACCTTGATCTTGTCATTTTCCTCCATTTCAATTCCCTCATTCTCATTAGCTGTCAATAATTAGGGTTGTATGGCAAGTCAAACAGACAAAGAGAGCAGTTCCATGAGTGCTGTGCAGCAGCCAGCAGAAACAAAGGAAGTCTCCTATAAAGGAGTAATGTGTAAATGTGTAAATGATGCATCAGGTACCACTGCAGAGTTTGTATGTTCCAAGTGCTGGGTGATAGTCACAGATTGGTACAACCAGTGAAGACACAGCACATCACAGCCTCTGAAATGACTGCCAAACCAAAACCATGGAAGTGCTACTGAAAACCTTTACTGTGAATTTCTTTGGCTATGTGTTTTCTACAGGCTACTTAAGATGCACATCAGTTCTAACTAGTGAAAGCCTGACCTACCAACACTTGATGTAAAAAATTTAACTGACTGAAAATAAATGAGAAGATCAGTAGATTTTCAAATTATGAGCACATTATGGTCAGTTTAAAAATCACAGAATCCATCCTCTATCAGATATGGTCTGAAGCTCAAAAGAATTAAAGCTTTGCTCCCCATCTCCTTAAATTACTTTCATATGACACATAAAAGAAGATAAGAAAAGAGCTGGTGGGGGAGTGTCTAAAATATTATTGCAAATAACAGGAAGATGAAACAGGATAAAACCATTTCCTTGATAATCCATGTAAATTTTCATAATTTTCATATTGTACAGCCATTTTGGCTGTACAATAATTCTGAAGCACAACACTGAAAACCCCAGTGTGAGAAATGGCTGGGCAAGACCTAGCACAGGCACAAGACAGAGACCAATTTGATTTTCTTCTCCAATTTCCTTTAATTTTTTTCTTTACTGTAGAGTGAGGACTGTCTAGCCCTAAAGATATGGCTTTTGCATGAATTAGTTGTTTCATTCTGAACAGTTCATGTATTTTTAATATGAAAGCTGCTGACTTCTCATTGTCTTTTAAGCCCTTCAGAAGCATCTTAAATGGATTTAGATCAAAAGTCTTAAAAGGTCAAAATTCAAATCAAGTCAGGCAAAGGAAATTACTTCTGAAGAAAATCACTAATGTGATCGTCCATCTCTGTAAAATGCTTGTAAGAACAAGCATATTTCAAAATTACACATTCTGCTCTGAGATAAACTTTGATATCAGGTGCTGATGGCACAGGAAGATTTTACAGTTAATTCAGAGTTTCACTAATCCCCTATTTCTTTGTTCTAACACAAGTAAAACTACTTAAGGACTGCTCTTATGCCAGTCTTTTGTGCTTGGGTTATCAGGATGATGATAATCCACAATTTGCCAATTTAAGTCTTGAGTGTAACACCAATGTATTTGATTTACTAAAAACCTCCTTTAAGGAGACTTAAAGTCTCTTGTGTAGAGTGCTGACTTTTATATCATGGCAATCCTCTGAACAATATAAATTTATGCCAAGTTTATTGACTCATATTTTCATCTGAAATCTGTTAGGGAAACAACAGAGGACAAAAGAGACATAATTTAGAGTAGCTGCTGTTTGGATGGGAGAAGGTTTTTGTGGATGATGCTTGGGAACAACTAAGATTATTTATCCACAACCAATTACTCATCCTGTAGAAGAAGCTGAATCCAACATTTGGGTTAGTTCTCATAAGTTCAAGCCTCTCTTCTTCTGCTAAAGATATTTAGTTGTCTGAACAAACCCCCAGCTATCCTAGAGGGCAGAATTTAGCAAGGTACCAGATGAACTGTGTAATAACTTAGTGGTAGTCAGACATGTAACTAAGGAGAACTTTGGAAACCGCCTCTACCCTGTCCATCAAGTGGCCTCTCAAATCCACCCCTGTACATCCAAAATAGTTACATTAGCACAACCCATAGAAACCAGTTAAACCACAAGGTACACTTTCACTGTAAATCAGCATATTCTGTTTTAAAGAAAAACTCTTGCTCCTTTTTTATGCACATGGTAAGATGTCTGAAGCATCAAGTGAACTGCAACTCGACCTGAAGGCAAACAGATTACTTTAAATCTGACTAATGTCTGAATCAATAATTCCTAAGCTTTCTCACACTTCCCTAGCTACTGTTGTCCACGCCTCAGAAGCTCCACACCTCTCTGGAGAAGTTTGCATTTATCACTTTGACTTTATAGTTTACACTGAGAAATAACTCATCCATGAAACCAGATGTTGCCTAAAAATATGCAGATGAAGCTTCTTACACCAGATGACACCAACTGAAAAAACAAAACCCAAAAAAAACCCCTAAACCAAAACCAAAAAACCCCAAAACTCCCAGACAACCAGAAAAGAATAAACAGATGCAGCCTTGAAAAACTACTGCCATAAAACTTCATGGCTTCTGCTACACATTGCTTAACCTTCATTGCATCAAATATAGAGTTTTGGGACTTATTGAAGCCTTGCTGTAACTGGCAAAGAGTTTTTAAAATACTTAGTATATGCTTCAAAAAACTTGGAAAAATAGTTTAGTTCACAGCATCTACCCATTACAATTACAGATTTGATGATCTTAAGGGCTTTTTCCAATCTAAATGATTCAAGATTCTCAGTCATGTCAGAACACACATCTGCAAGAGACTTAGCACACTGTTCTGATTTACCTCTGTCCTGGCCACCTGATCACAGATTAACTTAATTTTTTTAATATTATTTATTTACCTAAGAAGTTTTAGGTTTGAAATCAAACACTTTCAAAAGCTGAGAAATTTCAGCTCTGCAACTGCATCTGAATTTGCCCAATAAATAGACTGCTGGAGCTGTTAGTCAGTCTCAATAGATTGAGCAACAGCCTGGAAACAGGAGTAATTTTTCCCCATGACAAATAGTTGTCCAAAATTAATCACATTGAAGGGGTTCTTTAACTGTTTGCTGATCTGGACATTTCAGTATTTCTGTCACCACCTCTTAGTGGATTCTCAAGTGTGGACAGCACAGGTGTGTCTGCTGCCAAAGGAAGAACCTCAAGTGTCTGACAGTGCCAGTTGGACACTCCTGAGCTGTGGGGCTGAGCAAGCACCTTTGGTGGGATTGGGTAACTCCAATCTCCCAGTGAAAGGTGTTCAGTTTGGGATTTGCCTCAGGATTCTTTTATCCTGTATAGGCACCTTCCAAGCCCTTGTGGCTACCTCCAAGCTGTCAGCTACAATTTGCTGTCACACTCCAAGTATTTCAAGCTGCTTCATCCTATCTACCAGGAGGGGAGAGAGACAAATCTCTGCTACTGTCAGAACTTGGTCCAACAGGCTTCTCCACCATCTTTTGTGCATTCCTTACCTTGAGAAATGGACTCAAACCAGGAAAATGTAAAATAATGTTTATACTCAGTATTAAAGTCCAGCCATTTCAGACCTCACAGCAGCTGACAGTGCACTCAAAAACTGGGAGCAGACATAAGTATATACCAGGTTTTTGTTATAGGAGACACAATTACACACTACACAGAGATTGACTTATTTTGCTTTCCAAGCTTTCTCCTACTCTTCCAAAGTATCAGATGGTAATAAAAAGTATCAGGACACATCTGATGTCTCTGTGCTCCACAGAGTCCTATCCTAGTCTTAATTCTGATTCTGACTGGACACACTTGGTTTACCCCAGTACAAATTTGAATTAACTAGTAATAATTAAATGGTATGATTTCATAATCATAAATAATTCAAATATTGTATTAATAGCACAGGAACTTGTGAGAGGTCATGCAACTATGAAACATAATCAACTGTTCACTTAACAAATACCTAGTAGCCATAAGTACAGAATTTTAATGGGCAGAATTCAAATCAAAAGCTGATCAAAATGCAAAAACTTAATTAGTTTTGAGCATAAGCATCTTAGCTGAATGTCCCTGTCCTTCATGCATTTCTGCCTGTGATCGTTTCAACTACTTCAATCACTAGATAATAGGTCAAAATATGGTATTTTGTGTTTCTTTTCAACGTTGGACACTTTCTGGTACAAAATTAGCTGTTCAGCTGAGAGAAAACAAAAGAAGGAATGTGGCTTCTTTCTCTCATTTTTTGGTGAAATGCTTCAAAACTGCTCCAATTTACAACAAAGACATGAAACATGACAAAAAGAAGAAACAAAAAGATCACAAATATTTTGTCTTGATTTCGCAAAAAAGACCTTTTTGCACTCTTTTCTGGAAAAGGATTTAAAACTATGTTTATGTATATTTAAACAAAATCAGCATCTAATAAAATAATTTAAATAGAATCTTCAACTCTCTAAATATATTAATGCACAAACTGAGTGCACAGAGGTGCCATCTATATCCAT
Organism: Notiomystis cincta; assembly: GCA_013398075.1. Classification (NCBI taxonomy): domain Eukaryota; kingdom Metazoa; phylum Chordata; class Aves; order Passeriformes; family Notiomystidae; genus Notiomystis; species Notiomystis cincta. The sequence goes on from VZRX01021896.1 coordinate 101,299, forward strand.
TTATATCCAAGACTAAGAGTACACTCAACAAAGAGCTGGCAGAAAATAACTTGGTTTACACCAGCTAAGGGCCTGACAGGTTGAAACTGTAGCTGCAAAAATTAGGTATTCTCCAGTTAAGAAGGTATAAAAAAAGTGGATTTATTATGTACAGCCAGAACACTGCTTTGAGGTTTACAACTGAAAAATTCAGTGATACTAACACCAGTGAGTGATAATTACAAGATGGAGAATAAAATAACTGAGTATACAATAAATAAACAAGAGTACAATCTGGTAATTATTTCTGGAGAGATTCTTCATAAAGCTGAATAAATAGTTTAAAGATTTTTTTTTTAAAGATAGTGATTTTTTAAAAATATATATTCTGAATATCTTTTTTCTCAAATTAAAGTATCAGTAGCTTGATATGTTGATATTTAGTGGTAGAAAATATTTCTCAAAAACATTAGAGAAAGGTTCACTGGAATTTGACATCATACAAGGTTAAAGTTACAGCAAGGTAACACTAAAGGAGAAGCAAAGCCCACAGCTATGAAGTGTTTTCATAAGAAGACACAATATATTTTTGCAACTTGAAACATAATTCTGTGTATTTACAAGCTAAAAAAGTCTATGAAAAAGCAACAATAAAAGAGTGAGCCATTTCAAAAGGCAACAGCAGGCAATGAAAGATTTCTGCTGTTTGTCCCCCACCAAGGACACACTCCAATGGTTTACAGAAAACTTACATCTGTATACTTTAAAGATTAAGACCTCCAGCAGCTTTTCCTGCTTTTTCATATGTAGAATACACTGATTCAAAAAATTAAAAATAACCACAGAGTGTTTCACAACCACTAAACTGTCTGACAGTTCTTACTGAAATGTTCTTAGTATGCATATAAATCCTAGGTTTGTCCCTTCAGCACATCCTGTTGCTAAGGTCTGTGGCTCTACAAGCAATTGTGCCCAGTGGCCCACTGAGATTTCACCTCTCATCACCAAACTTTTATTTGTTCATGTCCTTGAACAACTTTACGAACCCACAATCTTTTATTCTCTTTCAAGACAAGTTTTACTGTTTCTTGCATCTTCCAAATGACTGATGTGTGAGAACCCCAGCCACTTTATCAATGCTTTATCAAAGAGTGGGCTCCAGCAGACTGCCCTCAGTAAGTCATGAAGCCTCCCAGATGCCAGTGCTGCGTTTAAAAAGTCTCAGCCAATCCTCAAAATAAGAAAGATCCAGTAAGAGATAAAAACCCAGTTTAGTTTAGTCCTAATTCTCATACTGAAAGACTTCAGCTAAATGCTGCAGTTCTCACTGTTTCTTTCCTTCAGGTACCATCAACTCTTGAAGAATTTCCCTGAGGTACAGATCAGCAAAGAATGTTTAGGAATTTGACTAAGTATGATGGAAATGATAGTACCCAACATTTTGAAGCCTTTGTCATGATCACTAGGTATTTTAGTATGACATTAATATAAAAATATATAAGAAACCCACTGCATTCTACCAGATGGAGTGGAAAAAACACCATGATGTGGTAGAGGGAAAGACCCACAACTTGAGTGCTGCAACATTTTTATACTCATGTATTCATGTACAGGTGTGGATGGAGATGTGATGTGTGTGATGGGGCTGTGGCTCGAGAGATGTGACCTGCACACAGTGGCCAGTGGGACATGAGAATTCCTGCTCCCACCACCTTGGTGGCTGCCACAAAAGCTCCATTTAAACGTGTTCACTGCAATCAAGCACAAATCTGATGCCTCAGTAAGGGCACAGGCACATGGCAAATGACACAAGGCACAAGAAATGACATCTGGGAATATTTAACTGCTTGTGAAGTAGATGCCATTTCACAAATTTAAAATACAAGCACAAAGCTGTCTCTGCATGACAACCAGCAAAAAGGTATCACAGAGACATTCTGGAAACAGAATGAGCTATTATTTCCCTCCTGGCAGCCATCATAGTTGAGAAAGGCTTGTGGACTCCCTGAGACCCCAGAATGTGCTTTAAAGATTATTTTGTGGCTTTTCTGTGGTTATACAGAAATAGTTCACTTTCGGAACAATCAGTTTCAGCAGTGAGCACGCACATCCAGTCTGGCTTCATCCAGTCATTGCTAGCTGCCCCTACTTCTCTGAAAGGAGGGAGTGCTCATTAATGATTTGGCCATTTCTTCTGAAAGCCAACCCCTTGGAGAATTTCAGTGATGAGCACTAACTGGAAAGTGTCTGTCAGTCACCTTGGGGGCTGCCAGAGCTAACCTGTGCTGCCCGAGGCTCTCCAGCAAAAACCAGACAGATTTGGTCACTCTCTATTCCTGCCTGCAGGCAGGCAGACTTCATTCTGTTGGAGCTCTTTCAGGGCAAAAATGCTTATAAATGTAGGAGATTTAAGTATTTTTTTGTTAAGACAGACTGGCATTGAACATCTGTGATAGACTAGCTCATTAAGAATTTCCCTTGTGTGCAGACCCCTCACTGTACCTCAGTGCTCCTGGTCTTTCCCTGAACTGCAGCTGTTCTGCTGCTCCTGGTGTTTCTGGTGGAAGTTCTGGGTCATCCCTGCTCTGACAGGTTTGAGAGATTATGGATGGAGCACCAGACTGCAATCAAACTACTGACAGAACTGGGGCAATAGAACTGGAGGACTTCTAGCTTTTCTTTCCAGATTTAAAAGCATTTAGTCTCTCTGATTGCAGCATTGACACCCAATAATTAAATTACTGAAACAAACTGGTCTGAAGATTATGTCAAATGCAGCACTTTGGAATTTCATGCAGGTTTACCATAAAATAAATATCCACCTAATATATTTATCTCATTTGTTTTTTTCACCTGAATTTACCTTTCATTTTCTTAATAATTACAATTTCTAAAGTTCTTCTGGTTATAACAGCTGCCTAATCACTGCAGAAGTATCAGTTCTCCCAGGAGATGCCTCTTTTGTATGCTATATAAGGCAGATCACTCCAGTGAATACTGGTGGGAAGGGCTGAGTGTAGGGCTCAATAATAATAAGTATCAATATTTTAATATTAACGGGAGAAATATTAACAGACCAGCATGCAAGAACTGCTGGCATGGCATAAGAAAGTCTATTCTCTAAAACTCAGGCAAAGACCAGCTGCAAAGGAACAAAAAGGAACATTCTTTTACTCCATTAGTCAAGGAACTACAAGACAGCTCAAGGTTACAATTTTAGACATCTGAAGTTGATTTAAACAAATTCCATCCAGACTTCCTATTCTTACTAAACTTACAAGCACCCTTTATCGATGCTTGTGCTCTTCACCAGGTGCCAGCGGTAGGGTCAAAGGAATGTCATCATCTCAAAAACATCCCTTGAGTTACAACTGTCAAAAGCATTTCCAAGACCGTGGTAATTAAAGACCAAAGAAATCAAGGTGGTTGTTGTAACTTAGTATCAAGGTAACTCAGCACAAATATTCACAGAAGTTCACCCTCCAAATGAAATAGGTTCTGTGTTAGAATCTTTTCTTTTTTTCTCGAATGCTTCCAAAACACTTCAGAAAAGAATAAAGAGAAAAAAATGCATTGCTTTTAACTACCCCAAAGTTTCAGACATACAGAGGTACTGTAAAAAACTGTACTTTCATGCTGAAACCTGGTATGTGAAGTTAGCAAGGAATGGCAAGATTTTGTAGTTCAGTTGAGAAAAACAAAGCAACTCCCACCCAACCCCCAACTCAAAGCACAGATGGGACATGGTGACACAATTCCAACACAGCCTGGGTCTGCTCTGTGGCTGCAGGCACACTGCTCAGGCTTTACAGATAGTATATTGCTTTTTCCAGGCAGCAGACCCTGTGCCTCCCAGCCAAACCACCACTGTGCAGAAACAATTCTCCATAGAGCTGTTAATACCTTAAAATCTCAGTTAACCACATATTTCAATGGGAACTGAAGAGAGAATAAAGTATTAATCCTTTGGAAAATTTTACTGAAACAAAAGGAAAGGTGGGAGAGAGGGAATAATGTTCTGAATTTGCTTTTCTTGTTGAATCTGAGACAAAAAAACTTTTAAGGACAAGGAGTTTAAAATAGAGATCAATATTACATGCATTAGCATGCCTTTTTAGCACTTCCCTGCTCTATTTAAGTTCTAGTTATTACATATAAAGTTTATATTTCAGTAGTTGTAACAATAATATTCACCACCATAACCTTGCATCTAAGTACTGAACTGTGACATTAATTTTCTGTAACAGCACTTTAGACACAAATATTACATTTTAACTACTGCCAGCAACTGTTTACCATCACAACTGAAATCTAACCAGACAATACTTGAGATCTTGCATTCGTTGTTTTAAATAGGTGAGGGAACAGTATTTTTTAAACAGAGCTTCTCCCTGATTCCAGTAGGTGGCAATAGCTCTGCCCTAAAGAGCTCAGAGAAACCTGTTTCAGAAGGGGAATGAAGCAGCACATCCCCACCCATCCCTGCTCTACCAGGGAGGCTCTGAATTAAATCACCCAACAGAGCTCTCCAAAGAAGATTCCTCTGCTGTCAGCCCTAAAATTCACTGCAAATCATTAATGTTGTAACTGAAAATGGAGCCCTAAGGCCCTAGGAACACTTAGAACAAGATAATTATTTCATGCCTGATTTGTGAGAGCGAGCACTTAACATAGAGTGTTGCTCTGCTTTGATGTGTGCATGCAGGTGCAATAATCTAACGAATCTAATCGATTTTATAAAATACATAAATGGTAAATGGTTACACTATCTCTACTTTATGAAATTCATGAACTTTGGGTACCAAAGTCTTCATTGTTACAGGTCCCAGGTAACTGGGATATGAAAGTAGAAGAACTCAGCAGAATTCAAAGCAATCATCTACCTTCAATGGCCTCTGACATCTAAAAAGAGTTTTACATAAATAAGTAACTTTTAACAACAGTTATTTTGCCAAGAAAACAAACTAAATGAGAACAAACCCATCTGAATCACAGGTCTAAAGAACTCAATAATCCTGCAGAACCTCAAACTCATCCCTTACTATTACCTGTGCAAAGCTGATGTGACAGCTGTGGAAAGCTGCAGGACAAAAGGAAGTCTTTGCATCCTGCAAGGAGGAAGAAATGCCCAAAGTGCTGCTATTGAAAAGTATGACCTGCCACCTCACAGACTGCCCACTGCCTAGCCTGCACTAGGTTAAAGCTGGGTTAAAGTAAGGTCACAACTTTAAATCAAATGAATCAATAATTCCAGATCATCTTGTGCCAGTGAGGGATTGATGCTGCTGCCTTCCATTCTCAAGAAAATGAACCATATGTGCAGACAGCACATACAGTAATTTCTATGACTTAAACTTATCAAATACATTGAGTTATTCAGCAGTGCTACTGCAGAAATGTGTTGATTTATTTCCCCTCAAAAGTAAAAAAAGTACTCTAAAACCTTAATTTTTTTAAAGAAGGGAAGATATAGAAAATTTTACTGTATCCAATGTTGTGATTATTGAAGAATTACTTGCTATGGAATAAGGGTATGTAAGATGTGGATTAGGGATGCTGTTTAAGGTACAAGCTGCTGTATGGAGGTCTGGGTTTGGCCCTGTTGAATGGTCTTTATCAGTAAAAATCCCATACCACATGGGTCTTCCCAAAATATTTTCAACCCTCTAAACAGAGAAAATTTCATTTTAGTAAATCCATTTCACAGCGTAAAAGCCTAAAGGAATTTGCTGAGACAATCTCCACAGATTATTTTTATTTAAATTCAAACTTCAGATTCAATAACCAAATAAATATGAAAAACAACTACTGGAAATTCTCCCCTCAGAAAAAGAATCCACATGCTCCCAAATACGAGCCAGTTCCCGTTCCTTGGCTCCCAGGCAGAAGGGGAAATCCCCGTGTCTCTCCCAGCAGGAGCTCCCTGCACGCTCAGACTCTGCTCTGCCTCTCTGAGATGCCCTCGGATGAGCAGAGCCGGGCTGTGCTCTGCCCCTGCTGCAACCCTGCCCCAGGAGTGAGGCACAGACATCTCTCAATCTGTCCCCAAGAGGAGCAGCTGCAGGAGCTCAGTAGCAGCAGGCTCCTGTGGGCAATAAAAGACTCTCTAACAAACATTTCATAAGGGAGAGAGAAAAGCTGCAGGAATTACCCTCGGACTCCAAGCACACTGATGAGAGACTGACAATTCTCTCATACACATTGGCATTTCTTTCTGCTTTGTTTTCCTATCTCCTTTGTCAACTAGGAGCAAACATGCTTTTTGAACAGGGAACAAGAGTATTTTCCTTTTAGTTCCCCTTCAGCTGACCAGAGAATGACTGAAACAAGTAGAAATCTTGCTTCTTCAGCAGATGTATATTTAAATTTTGAACACCATACCATCTTCTTTGGACCCCTTTTACAATGAAGAGCACTGACTCAAACATTTTTCCCTTTAAATAACACAATTTTTCCAGACAAAAAGCAGCATTTGATAGATCATGTTTTAGCTCAAGGGCCACTTTTGTTTTTATATTCCAGTTACCTCAATGCTATAAGCATTTGAAGTAGTTGTTAACAAGTTACCCAAATAGCAGGTGGCATTCCATGTCAGAATGCCTCTTAAATAGTAATTTGGAGTAAGATTCAGAAGCATGTTTAGCAGCAAAGTGCAGTAAAAGGGAATGGGTAGAGAACAAATGTACAAATGATGTTTCAAACTAAACAGTCCTGCTTTAAAATCTTATTTTGTGCTGGGTGTCTCCAAAAAATAAATCATGTCTTCAGCATATAAACTAAACATTTCCCAGTCAGAACACATTCACATCATAACAGGGCTTCTTTTCAAACATCCAGAATTTGCCACTGCTTGAGTAGAAATACTGTGTTAGAGCTATTAATAGTAATTCCTAAGTAATTATCTGAAAGGAATGTAAATAGTTTCAGTTTAGATTATCATGTTGCTCTGCTCACTATTTTAGACCTAAAATGCAGCTATAATATACAAAGTACCTTATTTGTACAGGCATTAAATTAAAATATAATTATGTTATAATAATAACTAAAAAAAGTCTTCCCCCTTTATTAAGTTAAACAATTAAAAAAAAAAAGACAAGACTATTTTCTATTAAAGTTACAATAAAATTCCACTCTCAATTATTTAATTTCACCCTTACAATATTTCAGTACATAGATTTTACCATCTTTATATATGCTTGAAAAGAGCTTATTATGGTTCTCAGCTCCACCACAAAATAATTTCCTTTTAAAAGAATTTAAAAGTGTGATGTCTTAAAGATTTGAGCAGAAAGAGTGGCTGAAAGGATCTGAACGTTAAAATCCCACTTATTTTACTACCTACTCCTGCATCACCAATCAGACAGTCTCATCAAGGATCAAGGACACAGTATTCTGTACTGCTTTATCCTTCTATTCTTCCTCTTTGCTCTTACCAATTAGCAGAAATGGCTTTAAAATATGCATATGAGATTTCTGAAGTTCCTCTTCTACATCCCTTTTACAAATCACACTGGTTTATGCAACCATCAAAACGTGATTACACTGTCTGAAAATCTCCTCCCAGGACAGACCTCGTGCCTTAGAGTTTAGGCTGACAAAGACTGTAATCAGTTTCAGATCTTCTTTTCACTTCTGTGTTCACACACCTCACTAATATATATTAGATATTATTGTGCTGAAGTACATACTCCTAATCAGACAGGACAAATAGGATTGTGCCCTGCCACCCAGCTGCTCCAGGCTTTCATACTTACTAGCACTGGGGAAGATAATCAAAATATAATTCTGCATATATCTTGATTTTCTTTTCTAAACAATATTGGGGCAGAGAGGGGGTGTTTTATGTTCTGGTTCCTACTGAAGTTATGAATGTTTCAATTTAGCAAACATTTAGCATATTGTCCATCAAGTGATTTCTCTAAGACTACTGGTCATAATCACAACTCTTCTGGGTGCTGCCAACATACATGCACATGTGAAGGTTCTCTTGAGCCTGCTACTTTCCTGAATCATTTAACTCCTTCTACTTTTTTTTAACATGGTAAATATGAGAACCATAATCATATGTATAAGCTTCATCTATTGATCTGACAACTAGGTAAGAGAAAACTAGTTTCTCTTCTAATTACTGCTGAGTTAAGCCTGAATTTTCAGCGCAGACCCTTGTAGAAAGATTTCAAATAATCATTTCAACAATAAAATCTTCTACCAATACTTTCTGCATGACAAAACAAGCCATGTCTACCCATGGACAGCAGAGTACTTAATTCCTGAAAGATTGCTCTGGGGCTAATCTTTCTGTGGTAACAGCAAAGGTCTGTAATGCTGTTTCCCATGAGGTACTAAAAATAGATTCTCAGTCTTTAAATGTGTAAATACACACATACATTCTTTTTGCATTAGTAAAGGAGTCATAGGAATTTTTACAAATATATGTCTTGATGCAAAACAAGTGTAATGAACTTACATGTCTATCTTTATCTACAAGGGGGAAAAGTAACATGGTATTTTTAGAAAAATCTAATGTTCTTACTAAGAAAAAGTGTATTCTAATAATTTTAAGAGTCTCATCTGCTATGCATTAGACAACAGGCAGTGCTGCATGAATGTAAAGCTCCCCAGAATACTCTCGAGGCTGTGACAGACACTGGCATGTCCCCTGTTGGATATAAACCAATCTGTTGTCTGCGAATCCAGCTAATGAACTCCCATGAATGTATTTTTTCTAACCAGTGGAATCTAGTTAGCATCCAGGCCCAAATGCCAAGGTCATTAGGCACATTCCTAAGGTGGAAACCCTCCTGAGGCTGGGAAAGGGGGTTTGACTGCCTGCCTGACCTGCTTCCTCTCACTGCATAGGCAATTTAAACCCACTTTTCCCCCAGAAATGTGGCCAAGATACAGCTAAACCCCTCAGCAAACTAACAGATATGAGCAACTTGCACACAGTGAAACATAACAGTATTACTGAGCATCTGTAAATATGTCATAATTTTACATGGAAGGAAGATGTTCAGGAGAGTACTGGCTAGAGGAAAACAGAGCTTCCCAAAGACAGAGCTTTTCTGCACTCTCGGCTTTGCACTGATTGCCCTTAGACAGGGGAGTGCTTCTTTGTATTGACAAATGCAGGATTCTCCATGAGGCATTAAACTCCCGTGGCAGGGAGATGCTCCTCTAATAAGTTAATAAAATTGGCTGAAAAAAGCAAATCACCCAGCTCCTCTCTCTTTATAGATTTCTGTTCCCAATCGTTCTCCTTCGGGGACTGTGGAGATCTGCCAGCTAATTGTGTGGACAGGATGGCTTCTAGGCTTGTCTCTGATCTGCCTATGATGTTATTATTTCTTCATAATTGTTTACTGTATAAAATCAACATCATTCTCTCCAGAGGAAGATTGCTCAGAGTTGCTCATGAGAGCGTTTTAGCTCAGTTGTGGGCCTGCTGTCGTCTTGACAACATACTCATGTCAAGGTTAATGTTACATCAAGGCACTGTTAGTACCTCCTTCCCTTGCAGTTATTCTTTCAACTGTAAGGGTATTAATGCAATTTAAAGTTTCTTCATTCTTGGCTGACCTTTAGGAGTATTACAATTACACACACAGAAATTTCAGAAGAGAAATTTCTCTGAGTACCGAGGGAGTAATTGCAATTGTGGGGAAAACCCCTAGATTTTGAGTTGTGTTCAGAAAGCACAGCACTGAAAGCAATCACCTCCACATTTTGTCCTGGCTGAGAAACAGACTCTGCCCATCACCTCTGTTGTGCCACCTGAGCTTCATATTAGAACCTTCCCATTGCATCCCCATCTGTAAAAGTGAGATAATGCTTTTTATTAAGTTCATGGGGATTTTGTAATTCAATGTTCAGGAAGAACAGAAATGCAAGCCTTTCTGTGCTACTGCTAAGTGCAAAACTTCCCTAAATCTTGGAAAACAAAGTCCCAGCAGAGAACCCTGAGATCACATTGAAAGAAAAGATACAGCTCTTCTTCTTTTACTATAAAGTAAATAATTTAAGAATATTCTTGCTCACTGTCTTGGAACCACCCTTTATGTGTCCCTGGGCAGAGCTGGAGGCAGCATATTTGCATGTCAACAGCTATTTTGTTAACTGGTTCAGGAATACCAAGGGCAGCAAAGCACCTGCCTGTGCTGGTGCCCTGGGCAAGACACTCCTCTCTGTGTTATTCTAACAGCAGCCACACTTATGTAACTGCTGAAATAATGAAAAACACATCTCTGCTGCTTGTGGTACATGTATGATCTCAGAAGCACACCCATTGCACATTACCCACGCTGCTTAAGCTCGGACTCGAACTCAGTCAGATTTATTCTTGTGCAGTCTCTCTCCCCCAGGGCCCCTGCCAGCCACTGAGTTCCCTACATTCAAAAGAACCCAAATGCTATATTCTTCTTGAAAAATATGTGCATGCTTTAATTGTCTCCCTGGGTTTCTATGACAACCACAGCAACATAAACAGCCTTGCTGGCAGCCACAGGAGACTGAAATCTCTGCTCTNTAACCAAATGAATGCAATTAACAATGGAGGTGGTATCTAGTACACCTGACTGGCACTGGGGAAATGTCTGGGAAATAAAATGCATTATGATATTTTATGGTAACAGTCAAAGCATTGCCACTACATCGAAGTACCTTGGGACCAACAGGGAAAAACAGTGCAAAGCTATAAATACATAAACAGAAGTTTTCTATGTCAGTCTGCATGGCTGCAGGGAGCTTTAAAAAATATATGACAAGGCCTTCTCAGTTAGTGCTTCTGAGCTCTAACTACCACCTCTCACCTTGGTGGTAGGCTACACATCAGGAATAGATAAGCCCCTGAGTAAATGTCAGGACAGTTGGGGTTCAGACAGCTGCAGACCTGTGTGGGTGCACACACATCCTATGGTGTGGCCTTAGGCACCTCTCCATTGCTGCAGCTCCCAGCTTTCCAGCAGGAAAATCATAAACAAAATGTGATCACAGCAGCAGTAAAATGCTCAGCATGGCACTGTCAGCCTGAGTCCAGGAGAAGCTGTTTCCTGCATCAGCACAGTGAGAGCTGCTGCTTCTGCTAATGCTCAGACATCTGAGATCCAACAAGTCCCAAACAAACAGCTCAGGTCTTTCTTCTCTCCTGAGTAAAATTAATGGCAAAATAGATTTTCCATGAGCCAAATGTAACCCTGGAGGTTTTAAGCCATTTAAACTCATTCATCTAACATGAGATGGCATGAAGCCATCAGGACACACAAGAGTTACAAAAGGGGCTGCTGATAATTATGGCTATCAGCTGTCCATAGCTCACAAAATCATCTTTCTAATTATTAAACTTTCTGATCACCATAAAAACGTGTATTTTTAAAGTTATTGCCCCTGTATGTCTAGTTTGTGACAAAGGAACTTTGTGAAGAAAGGGATGCAATTTCCCCCACCAGTGCTGTTAGTTTGTCTCAGGCACTTTTCTCCCTACACTGCCAGGGAGATACAGTCTGGCTGCCCTGAGACACAACTGGGGATGTAACCATGCTGCTTTCCCTGCAGCAATCTTCCCTTGGCAGGGAAATCCTATGGCTTTGTGGGACTGATTTTGCTGTAAAGCAGACTCAGGATTTGAGCAAATGCAGCTGGGGGGTGGATGTGAATGTGAGCCCTTGGAAACAAAAAATCTGTGGGATTCCCCCTGGGCCAATAAGCAGAAATACATGTATCTGTGAGGAGAAGGAGGAGAAGGAAAAGGAGAAGGCAAAATGCTTCCTTTCTTCCACAGGGCTTGGAAGGCACAGAAGGTGCCACCTGACATTTCACAGCTTGAAGGATCAGCTTTTTGAAAAGTGCCTGATTACATAGACCAGGTGGAGGCAAGAGAGAAATTAATGAAATTAACACTAGAAAAGGTTATGAATATTTAAAAAAAAGAAATGTGGATATTTTATTGGTTTTCCATCTTAAGGCAGGACTTCCACTATGGTGACTACCAATATGACATATTTGTTTAATTTCCTTTTGAAGGATTTTTAAGCAGGGTCCCCATGCTATGGAATTCTTGCACATGGAAAGACTGAATTTTGCCATATGGAAAGGAAATATTTCTTCTTCCCTATCTAATTTGTTCTAATAGGCTGTATAGCAAAGAGTCTATGTGAGACTGAATCATGAGTATGAAAAAATTGCTTATGCCCACATTTACTATGCTAAACAATAGCACTGGCTAATGAAATGAAGTTTAATTTTATCTATCAACTATTCATAACAAGTTTTTGTTTGCATGTATGTCTTCCTGCATTCTAGTGTGATTCTGCTAATTACAGACAAGTTACTTAAAACTACAGCATATAGAAAATGAATGTTGACTTGGAATATAAAGAGACACCTGTTACCTTATAAATATGAGAATCCACATGCTGCAGATCACATCAGGGTATCAGGCAATATGCAAGCTATGTTCCATAATGTGACATTGAAGTTAGTCACAGAACAAACAGGTCAGATGAGGTTTTGTAGTTTTCACAGTTATTTATTAACTGTAACAGCCCCAAAATGATCATAGTGCTTTTAAATTAGGATTACAAAAAGATAAGCTTCTCTTTTATGCACCTGGAATAAATTACTAGACCTAATGGTACTGAAATCAAAATGAGGGCAATTTTAGAGTAATTTTAAATTAATGATTCTACAATTAGTAGACATTTTCATATTTTCAACCTCTGTCCAATATGACTCAGTGCCATTATGACACTTGAGTTTAAATTCTGAGAAATATGTATGAAAATCAGAAAAAAAAAAAAAAGAGCCCCAAAACACCACACAAACCTTTGCCTATTCCCTAAGTATGTTCATGGTGTGTGGGTGGCTGAGATGAATTATGGCGAGGTGGTTTTATCAGAAGTAATTACATAATTACCTTGTGGCTCTGAACCATTCTAAACCCTAATCCAAGCCCTAATCATTACTAAAGTATTCATGAAGCCTTCACAAGACAATGTGGCAACTCACAAAGCCATTCCTTAGGAATAGTCAGTACTTCAGAAAACTTGAAGGTTGCTGAGACTTCACAGGAGATTTTTGTGCTGCTTAAGAAAAAAGTGTGATATATTTGCAGTTGCACCTATGAATGCACACGTTTTTACACTCAAGTGCTACATATGGCACAACACCCCTTTCAGGCACAGAACCACAGAAATCTGTGGCCAAACCCCATGCTTTTGACAATTTGAACTTTTCAGATTTTGCTAATTTTACTTTATTCAGCAGAGCTAATTTTTTCTTTAGTAGGACAATATTAAAAGTGTGGTTTAATTAATGCATTTTAAAAGAAAATTAATTCAGAGGGCTTTAAGTTTATAACTAGGGAATATGCAATTTCAAATGAATGAAAAACACTAAGGAAAGGTAATTTTCCTCATTTCTAGTGTACTTTTGCCATGCTTCTTAAGTGACAGACTATACCAAGTGGGCTGCACACATCAGGGTCAAGTCTTTATTTACTTTTAGGAAGTAAACACTCATTTTTGACAATGTCAAGTTATTTTCTTCTTCCCAAACATCTTAAGAATTTAACATTTCTTGTAAAAGCAAAATTGTTCTCTATAGCATAAAATACACTCTCTGCAGAGCACAAGGCTAAAATATCTTGACAAGTGACATACCTGCCCCAAGCTGCTTTCATTGTAGAATCTTTATCCACAGGAATGCATGAGGATTCAACAACACTTGATTTATTCAATTTGTAGCAGAGACCACAGTCTGGATCTAACATACATCCATTGCAATAACTGAAAGAGAAAAAAATAAATACTTAAGCAACACTTCATTCATTTGAGGATGTCAAAACCAACAGCATCTCCTAATTGGTCTTGGAATGCACACAGTTAAGTTGTCAGTGTTGGAGACAAGTCAAATAAGTTCTCCAAAAAGTATCCCATATTGCTTTCACCTTCTTCTGTAACACATTTTGGTAGTCCATTTGCATCTACCCTGTGATACCTGATCAGGTTGTAGGAGAATTCATTCACAGAATAAATTTTCATTGAAAAAAGACAGATTGGAGTTGAAGAAAAAGAATCATCATAGAATCATAGAGTGGTATGAGTTGGAAGGGACCTTATAGATCATCTGGTTCCAACACCCCCTGCCGTGGACCATGACACCTTCCACTAGATCAGGTTGCTCAGAGCCCGATCCAACCTGGCCTTGAACACTTTCAGAGATGGGTGGTCCAAAAGTTCTCTGGGCAACTGCTTCAGTGACTTGCCACCCTCACAACAAAAGGGTTTCCTCCTAAGATCTAATCTAAACACTCTATTTCAGTTTGAAGTCATTCCCCCTTGCTTTATCATCATCATCATACCTAATAACCAAACTAGAATCTGGGCACCTATGGATGTGAGTCAGTCACAGATCAGAATACCAGGTGTCTCCATGTGCAAACTCAGCACCTGAATTTCCACCACACTTGATGGAAGGAGTCATTATGTCAATGGAGGCAATTCACAATCAGGCATCTAGAGCCCAAAAATATCCCATCTGCCCCTTACCTGTCACTGCAGAGTGTGCAGTGCTCTTGCAGATTATTCCCATGCATCCCACCTGCCAGCTCTGTACAGATGTCTCTGATTTCCTTGGGAGTCTCAATGAACACAAGATGCTACCATTCAGGCAAAGTTTCCTCAATCCTGTCAGTTGTTCCAGTGACTGGACAGCAAAACTGTTCTCTAGATGGCACTGGCTGCACTGACCACATCCCCACTGGCTCTGCTGGCAGCCTGGACACCAAGGGCCCTACAGATACTTCACTGAGGACTCAGTCTCAAATCTGTCTCTAAAATCTGACTGGTGGGGATGGAGGTTGTGAGTACAATGGCATTCCAAGGCTCCCCATGGAGAGAAAGTTACCAGAAAGCTGCTGGCACAAAGTCTTGCAAACACTCACTCATTGCTCCTGAGATTAAACTACACAGGTATTTATGTTCCCTGGAAGCCATTTTAGATTCAGACATACATTTTCACCAGAAAAGCCCCTGATATACCTAAGGGATAATTTTAGGCAGTAAAAAATAGAAAAATTAGCAACTGTAAAACACAGAGTAAGTCTGTAAATTTGAAAAGAAAATTAAACTTCAAAATGCAACATTTGGAAACATATAATCAAGGTGACAAAAGCAGCTTTAACACACACTCCTGCAACAACAAAATCAAAGAAATAATCTTTTCTGTGTATCTTTATCACATAAAAGGCTTTGTGAATGAAGGAATACACTGCTTAAACAACTTAACCATTATGAGAAAAAGTAGAAGTAATTGTATAAAAAAGTCTCAGGAAACTAAAACAGTAAAGCAGATTATATGGATGGAAAAAGTCTAAAAGTATATGCTTAAAATCTAGTTTTTCAAACTCTTTGCATTATAATGTTTCTAAAAGAATTATAAGGTCAACCCACATGGTAGATGGCAAAAAAAAGGGCTTGCACTGTGTTAAGAAAATGTATTCATTTGGATTTTCCTACCTCTACCAAGTTTCAGAAAAGTGTGTTCTTTGCTATTGTGTTCTTTAGAAATTACTAAATTACTGCAGAAGTTCTATGTTGTCTACATTTAGAACATAAATCTATTTTAAACTCATCTTCTTCTTGCTTAACTGATTGGTCAAATTCCGATTTAAACAGTTTTGGGTTTTTTAATTAGGAAATCTGCATTAAATCTGCTCTTAATTGAGATATAAACTGCAGAAAATGGAGATGAAACAAAATTTTCAGATAAAAGTCAATCATTTTATCTAACTGTAGTAAATATTTCTTCTCTTGCAAAGATGAAAGAGAAAATTGTAATTCTGCAATTAGTAATTTTCAAAGGAAAGGAAAATATCACTATTACGTGGTATTAAGTAGGGAGACTTAGTTGCATTTTGTTGCATTGACATTGGTACATCAATGTGCAGTAACCAAGAGTTTACAGGAACAGAAGACTGCTAGTGAATAAAAACATTTTTATAAATCACAAATGTGTTCAAGTATGCAACAATAATACCAAAAACTGTATAAAATTATATTTTCTTATATTGGAAAGAATCTCATGATACCAAACAGGATCGTGACATGTGATTGTCAAACCACAGAACATTTTCCACTGGACAGATGTTATCAAAGTGCCTGTAAACAACATGAATTTCTAAAAAGACACAGCAATGAGTGTCATCTTTATGGTGCTGCCAGCAGAGGACAGGACAGGGACTGGACACCTCCTGGTTTCCCTCACAAGAGTCAATGAACAGCAGCTCTGAACTTGCACTGTCCATTCGGTCCTGCTGGGTAACTCCACAGAACCTCAGGTAGTGCTGGTATCAGTAACCAGGCAAGTGGGAAGCACAAGATATCTTACTTATTCCTCCCTCTCATCCAGAAAAAAAAATTGAGAGATTTGAGTATTGATTCCAGTGTCTGTCTACATGGCTGCCAGTTCAGCTGATCCCCTGGCTTTACTGGATATTGCAGAATAATTTAGGCTAGAAAGGACCTTTAACATCATCAAATCCAACTGGTCTTCCTGTTGGCATTCAACATAATAAAGGCTGCTGGATTTCATGTCTTGCCAAATGTCAGAGGTTATACAGAGTTATTAATAACAATTTAAATAACTTAAAATTATTATTTTCCATGTCTTTTCTGAAGTTTGTCTTTCAGATTGAACAGTTAAATAACAACTCTTAATAAACCCTTTACATTTGGGCTAGGATTTCCTGTCATTACCTATTTAGTGAGTTCATACAATCAGACTCTGACTTCACATTTTAGAGACAAGACAATTTATGCCAGAGGAAACACAGAAATCCAACATACAAGACCTAAAGCCATTTCAAATCTAACTCCCAGCAGACTAAGAGCAGGCAGTTGCTCTTCAGACCATTTAGCATTCTTCTGTGCCCTGTTTTATCACTGATATAAAATTTTATGTTGTCTTTGATGAGGTACATGGTCATTGCTTTATCTAGGATGAAGACCAGTCTTTTTTCCTGCAAAATTCCAGCATATATACATTACAATTGCTTCATAACACAATAAAGAAATCTCTATCAGTTACTAAGTCTAATGATAACAGAAGATGCAGCATGAAATAAGCAAGGGAGATGTTTTTTCAAAGAAACAATTAAAAAAACAATCAGACACCATGTGCTGAGGCTGTTAACTCTAGAAATAAAATATATAATAGTTTCACGTTTATGCTCTTCTTCCCTCTAGCCCCACCACTATTTGCTAAACTATTTAGACAATTTGAAATTGATCACATATTCTGATATATGTGTTCATAGTGATATAAATAATATAGGATATAGAATATACCAGGAAAATAAATGCACAATTATTATTCTTACTGACATGAAATTATCTCCTACAGAGCTCATTCCTGTCCTCAGAAGTACTGTCTTATCAGTCCTATCAATATATATATTGAAATATATGTCAGAGGATGAATCTTTATGTGGTATTCTTTATGAAATGTGGTATTCTTCAAATCCACAGCATAGGTGAGTTATGGCCTTGAAAGATCTATATAGGAGGACTCTCAGATGTCTTGGGAGGAAAGGAAATTTGCATCCAATCATAAACAGGAGATATGCCTCCTCTACTTACCATGAGATATTTATATTTGTGCTAGGTTTACAAGGTAGTTCTTGAAAACAAGTTCATCTGCAAAAAGCCAGTTGAAAACTCCCAGGCAGGATGGTTTTCTGTAAGACTGACAATTCAAGATTGAAATACCTAAGAGAGATTATTTGATTTTGATGAAACCAGGCAGCATTACAGCTGAAAGGTTTTACATCGTGTCTGTTTCCCTCCCTGCTTGCCAGCTGGGCTCCTAGGCAACCCAAGGAGAAGGCAAGTGTCTAGACTTCAGATGCTTCAGCCTAGGAGGCAGAATAACAATAACCAGGACTCTCAGGCTCCAGAAGTCCAAAAATGCCCAGCTTCTTTGCAGATCAGTGGCATGAACTCAACAGAACAAAGCAGCCTGGCCTCTCAGTTTATGGGGAACTGGGATTTCTGGGTTCCTGCTTCAGCATCACAGCATGTGTACTGAGGAGCTGAAGGGCTCTTAGCAGAGAGGTATCCCCAGCCCTGAGATTCCTCACTGATTCTGCCAACACACACAACACATGTCCCCTTCTTCCAACCACACAGGAATAACTGATATCTAGAAACACTGACAGCACTAATTTTAACTCCTTTGATAGCATTTTCTTGCCAGCCTGAGCAGCAGCAACTTTCAGAATGCTCTGCTCTGGATCAGCCTGCCCAATAACTGTTCCTGAGGTTAGAGGATGATCACAAAGGCCACAATGCCATCCTCTCTCACACAGATTTTACACTATATGGATGATGAATTACTAATTGACTATCTGTGTACATTTTTCTTTACACCAAAATTACTGTTTTCTTTCTTCCTAACAGTGCAGTTTACTAGGCTCTAATGCAGTCTCTAAAAATATTGAATAAAATCTCTGAGCTGCCAAAGTGGTTCCCCAGATGCTGATGAAAGGTTCATAACTGCTTTTTCCCCCCTGCTTGGAATACTCCACACTTCTGTTTGTTTCATCATTACATTTTGCACTTTGCAAAATGACCTTGTAAGTAATGACTCTCCTACAATTCTCAGCAGTCTTGTAATTTGAGCTGCAAGTTTTACCTTGCCACTTTTTCTTGAGTGATTTAGCACTAAAAGACCTTTGTCCAGTGCCCTTGCTCTGCAAGTACCATTTCTCTTTTTCTCACACTATTTTGACTTTTTCAAGCTGAACCTCAAACACTTGATCAATTTTCATTTTTGCCACAGCTTAAAGAACTTTCAACTCTACTTTCCATATTCTGTTATCCAATTACAAAATGCATCAGTATGTTCCTATTGTCCAGCTACAGAAATGCAAACTGAACTTGATAATGCATTACAGAGTGTGTAGCTGTACAGAATGTAGCACCTGTCCACCTTTTTTGGGGACAGACTCTTCCCACTTCTTTTGGATTCCTCATTCACACTGAGTACATGTTGCAGAATCAGCCTGAGAATGTGAAGAAGGCTTTTTATGGGAAAATCTGATAGATCTGCAACATTCAAGTTGGACCTGATGACCCTTATGGTTCTCTTCCAATCTGAGATACTATATGCAAGGCATTTTGCCCATGTCCTATCTTGTCCACAGAGTAAATTCCACTGTTGTGAGCTTGTTGAAGCCACTGCTCCTGCTCTGCATGATGTGAATATTCATATTCCTGAAGACAGTTTTCCTCACAGAGCTGCTGGAACAATAAAAACTGTCTTGGGCAGGAAAGGCTCAATGTTGGGACAGGAAGGTTTGCAGTGCCTACTGAGGATTAGCACATCCCACCCAGAGAGAACATCAGCTGCAAATCATTGCAGGCTGGAAGGAATGTCACTTTGACTGTGCAGCTTTCTCCTATTTCCAGCTTGCTGTTTGCCCCACTGGAAGCATGGTCCTGGGCCACGTGGATCTTTCATCCTACCCTCATGTTACTCTTTGCTCTCAAGGCTGGCTACATACACAGTCTGTGCCTCCCCTAGCATGCAGTGTAGTTCCTTTCCAGCTCCTTACAGAACAACAACAAGCTGGGACCAAGCCTTCCTTGCTTCTGTTCCTGTATTCTGCCTACAACAAGACAATGTCCCTTTCTCCAGCCTCAGCCAAAAGAAAATGGCCAAGACAGCTGAGCTGAGTGTCACTGGTCAGGCCAGGCCTACTCAGCTGGAGCCACCAAGGGACACGGGCAACTGATGAACCCAAACAGCCAAGGAGTTTAGTTCAACAACAACAACAACAACACAAACACCAAACAAACAAAAAAACCAAACCCAAAACCAAACAACAAAAAAAGCCAAACCAAGGACTGTGGGACAAATACTGCAGTAGATGTATTAGCTCTGAGACATGTTAGGATATTGATACTTTCAGCCACATACACAGCTAAGGATCTTAGGGGTTTTGATAAATGGCTTACTTTATTTTTAAACACAAATTCATCTCAGTTAGGTATTAGGACCATGTTTAAAACTGCCTGATGCTTGTGCCTGAGGGCTTGTGCTGTTTGCACAGGCTTCACTGCACCTCAGGCATCAAGTCTGTCTTTGCAGTTCTGATGGTTCCTGTGTTCCTTCCAGAAGTGAAGCCCTAAATTCAGGTTAAATATACCTGGACCGGAATATAGAGGATGCTTTAAGCAGTTAAAATGTGTGCTAAGTGCAGATACCACTTCCAGCTGTTGTATCTGGGACACAGGAAATACAATAACTAACAAAGAATGAGAAAAATCCACTTGGACATCAAGAGCACTTTCCTGCTATTGTAAGAGACCAAGTGACAGAACTTTATTTGCTAAGTTCTACCAACACTCTGTTAGGTAACACATGCATCTATTTAGTGGTGCCCATAAGGAAAAGCTATCATTTATAATCACAATACTTGGATGCTAATTGCAGTTCTGTAATTTACCACACAGATACTTCAACAGATCTATACCACAGTTATGCTCAAGAATGATCAACCCTTTCTCATCTTCAGATCAGGCTCCTGCTCCATCTATTCCACTGAGATGATTCTCTGGTGTCCTGCCTTAAGTTCCAGACTAGTCCTGAATCCTTACCCTTCCTGATATGCCAGCCACATATAAACACATTAGCTCTCTTCAAACATTCCTTAATCCTTCTTCACAAAGGCTCCCACTCCTCAACTATGCAGCATAATTTATACAGCCTCACAGAAATTGTTTTCAGCCTCTCAGTGTTTGCTACTTCTGCATTAGATGTGGTGAGGATGTGAAGGTTCATTTATTCTTCTCACTTATCATAGTCCTAATGAGGATAATGACTCTGCAAACCTTGCCTAGTCCTTAGATTATCAGGCCTATCTCACAGCTGCTACAAGCACCTTGGCAGCAGATTGTGCTGGAATGCTGACATCATATGAGAAGTGTCCTGATCTACTTGCTCATAGCTATCAATTGCTTCTTGTCTTTCATGGTCTTTTTTTCTGAATTTATATAACCTCTAAATATAGAGCTTCTTGATTTATTCCTGGAACTGAGCAACACAGACAATAAAGAACAGAAACAACTGACTTAGACATGCCTTTATTTTGGACAGATTGGCTGTCTCAGCAGCTTAATTTGGTTTTAAAACTTCTTTTCCAAAGAGATCCTATACATAGATACTATATTCCCAACTTCCAGGCAGATCAGATACAAGCCCTGTTCAGACTTGATTAAAATCATCCTTGTGTGACTCAACCCTGCAGACCATGAAAAGTGTAACACCATCACTTTGGAAGATTTTAAAAAATCATTCCCTAAGCATTGTTTCAGGTTTTGTTAAACAGCAAAGTCTTAGAAGTACTAGCAGAGATGTGAAGTGCTAATAGGTTACTATATGAATGACACCTTCTTTCCTCACTAATGCAAAGTTTGAGTCAATATGTGGAAAACTTAACAATGGTTACAGGAACTGCATCAGAGACATTACAGTTCAGGTAAGTTACTTTTCAGATCTTTGTGTTTAAATTGATGAGAGGAGTTTTTTTCTCATTCTCTTTAAAGATGCTTACTACATGGACTGGCATATTCCTTCCTATCCTTTATAATTTAAAATCAAATTACAAGTTTGATTGATAGGACCAACATGCCAGCACAGGGAAAATCGTTACCAAGCAATATATCACTGTATTATTTACTTAATAAATTTCAAGACTATGTTGAGGTCATTTCACAGTTCTGCAAAATAAATTATTAGAATTTGAACTATACTTCATAAAAGCTGGCAAAAGCATTCTCAAACATGTTTATCTCTTTATATATTCATAATTTTCTGACCTCAATGGCCAAAACACATTACTATATTTATTACTGCAATTCTCAGTTATTAGAAAGACCAGTAGCTCAGGCACTTTGACATTAGAAAGAGAAAATGAGAATCATATTTTAACAATACTGGTTCCCTGATGCAGTGACATTATGAAAAATAGCAATGCCTAGTTTGCTGATAAATCAGATTGTCAACGAGTTCTCAATAAAGAACAATAGATAACACACCTATTTTATGCATCCAAAGGCTATTAAATACAATAAAACCAGCTTCAGTTACTAGGTTAGCTGAGTTTTTCAGGACTGATCACAGTTACATACTTCTGCTACATTCATAAAGAAAATATATATTTCTGTCCATTATCTATCTTACTAAATGGCTCTGTGGGAGTACTAAATATTGGTGCCTTCATCTCAGTGGTGTGTATTTGTACAATGAGCTAAGGATCAGGAACCACGTGAGGGTGACTAATTCAAAAATGAACAACAGAGTCCTTGTGTGCCCAGCACAGCTGGCACCGCCTGTATTATTTTAATCAGTCTGAAGACAATCTGTTCAGGAAGGATTCCGAGAAACTTTGTGTGCACAGGTATCATTTCCCTAAGATAGGAGGGCTGACCTAACTTAATAGAATATTTATCATTTTCATACAATAACTGACATGAAAAATACTGCTTATGCAGAACAGGTTTGCATTATGTCTCCCAGATCTGATCAACTTTCAAGAAGTGCAGAGAGAGAGATTAATGGAGACAAAACAAGCAAGAATACAAGGCAGCAGGAGCAGTTACAGAAATGGCTCAATGCCCCAAACAGTCACACCACTGCTCCTTTAAAGACTGGGAAAAGGTGGGAGAGTAGCCAATACACATGCCCTAACCTAAACCTCCTTCCAGAACCAGGCAAGTTCCCAGTAAAAATGAGAATGTTTATAGAGACTTTTGCTAGTCAGAATACTAATAGGAATGGATAGTTCTTGTTTTGATTTCTAAGGTGACAAACTTTGAGTTGGTGTTGCTTCATACTCTTAGATTTACCTTTGAGATTACTGTGGCCTTGATGATAAGTACGATGGCAGCTGCTGAGGAGATTAAGATCAAATAAAACAGGTGGTCACACTGCAAATATCTACACAACCTTATACAGCTGAGTGTGAAAATGAAATTTGATTAATGGATGGTACAGAGAGGAGCATTCACCCTGCCTCTCCTCAGTGAGATACACACCCACCTCCAACTGTAAGGAGGCAAAACAAATTACAGTGTTTGGACTGCCCTGATGAATTTGTGGTATTTCCATGATTCAATTTTTTTTTTTCAGAGATTGATGGATTATTTTTTGGCTGTTCAACTATAATATTGTGTATCTCTACACCAAATGAAAATACTTTATTTGATTTCTTTCATGTGCAATATATCTTAATGGTTTGTTTTCTGCAACCGTGTACAGGTACCTTGTAACTCCATTTGCATGGCACAGCTCTTTGAGTATTCAAGCCCAATGTGCTTTTTTGAATTAGGACAATGACTGTGCTCTTTATTTCCTAGTCTATCTTCATTGTTATTCTAGCAGCAGGAATTCATCTGTGCAGAGGAATATGGATCTGAAGGAACAACAAGCAAACAGATTGTTTGTAGTAGCTCTAAGGGTTCCTTCACGGACACCCACATTTATTTTAACCCAATGGATTTACTCACATAAAAAGCATTTTTACTCTGCACAGTATCAGTGAAACTTCTGTCAGCAAAATAAATTCTACTGATGTTTTCGTAACTTATAAATACATTTTGGCACAAACAAATGCAAACTGTGTTTAGGAAACACCCACACACTCTGAAATGCCCAAGCTGCAAACAGGTTCAGACTTTTAAGTTTACCTCTCCTCAGAGAAGCACTGTGTCCCCCTAAGAGGAAGAGAGCTATGAGCTGCATTTGTGCAGGCACATATTTAAAAGCAGTCACAGGGAGGTGGCATTGTGTGTTCATCTTCCGAAGCCCTGCTGCCTTTTGCTTTTCCCAAACTTTCTGAGACCCCTCAAAGACTTGCAAGATACAATGCTAAGCAATCTGAGATATGAGCAGTTTTACTAGAACAGGCTAAAATAGGGGTTAAAGGGCAAGAGACCACTGCCATTAATTTACTTCCTTTCACTTTGATTGGATATTCTGTTTGTCTCTACAGCAACACTTGCTGCCCTGCACAGGGGGTATCTGTACAGGAAAGCCACTACTCTGACAGTAGCAAAGAAAATATGCAAGGCTGATGTTATAGAGAGTAGACTTTTACTTCCAAATCCTCAGCTTAATAATTGCCATGGGGAACACTCTCAAGGCCAAAAAGGAGAGAGGTGAGTCACAAAGTAAAGCCCAGCCCTGAGCTTTTCTCTGGTTTGCAGTCCCCATCTCCTCTTCTTTCCAAGACCATGCATGTTATGTTGAAGTTCTTCTAACCCAAGTAGAATACTGAAACACCATCTACTTTCTAATGACAAAACCAATATTCTACATTTCATTCAGCTTATTGACACCCACATATTGACACCCAATGTACACAGAAAGCAGGCACACTCGGATCTTAAACAGTCACTTTTCCAAGTCAAATATAATATATGCTTGTATGTCATACCCTCCAGGAATAATGAACACTAATATTCATGATGCTGAAGGAATATTCTTCCTTGGGCTCCATATGGATCACAGTTTGGTGATGTTTTGAGGCATAAAAATTTACACAGTTTTAGGTATACGAGTGTGAAAGCTGTTATTATGCATATCAATGTCTACTTTTTTTGTACAAACTTTTAGATACTGTAGCCTAATTCCGTGCTTTGTGGCAAATGCATCCATTTATTATTTTCAGCTCTCCTGGCTTTTGTGTCTCTCTATTAAAGTACAGCATAAGACTGAAATAGAAGCACCAAAATCTTTCTCATATGTTGCTCATTACTTCCATTCACTTCTATCTTTAAAAAAAAGAGAGCTTCTTCTATTTCAAAATACTCTCACATGAAAATATTTGAATTATTTTATTGCTCTTTTTCCAGAACCTTTGAATTTTTATCTTATCTGCTTTTGCCCACTTCATATCAGAAACAGAAACCACAACAGATTACAAGTATTCCAATAATTCATGAAACAACAAACCTTTACCAGAACTACTTGCTTTAATTTTTCATGATTTTGCCCAGAAGCACACACCATGAAAGCCATGAAAATTTCCTTCATGACAGGCTGTGGTTAATTGGAACATGAAAATTCTGTAGAATATTTTTCATTGTTTTTTTAAGTTGGACTAGCCAAATTTCTTGCACGTAAATTTTCTACCATTTCAGGTTACATTAACCATCTAGCTTTATTAAATAACAAATTATGAGTTCTGCAAAGGGTGCATTGCCTCTCTCCAGATATCCTTTCCAAACAGTTAACTGAAGTACTAGGCAAATCCTTCTCACATTTTTCTTTTACTGTAACCTTATTCCAAAAGGAGAGCATCTTCCCCCTTTACCTCCTTTAACAGACTACTGGCCACTTTGTAGACAGGCCCATCCCAAAATTTGCAAATTACAGCTGACTCTGCAGTAGAAAACAAGTAAAAATATATATTTTCAACGTAGGAACCATTATATCTGGTAGTATCCTATGTTGAGGTTATTTCTAACTATTTATACTCAATGAAGACCTTCCATCCCCTCCTCAGTTTTCTATAAATCTTCAGGTCCTCAGAATCTTTCATCTAAGACATTGCTCTGGTATAAGAAAAGCCATGGACCACATTTCTAGCCAATATCACTACAAAACTAGAAGTGTATTTCTCCTTTCTTGATATTTATTTCTACTACAAGCATGCCTAAGACAGATTTTGAAGATAATTAAGAATTTCTTCAGCCATTGATTGAACTAGTCTTCTCTGAATAGGGAGTTTTCTAGTCAGACAGCTAAATGAACATAAGAACACTCACATGTGAATAAACCCCATAAAATACAGAAAATTATACATTCTTAAACCAGAAGTAATAGTTATAGTATAGTTATTTGAAACTATGACTGCATATGGAAAATAGGTCAAAACCTACACTTTTATTATAACTGTTTATTGGTATGTAATTATCTGAACATTACTTTTTCCTGCTCAGGAAAACAACAGGCAAGGAACACATCTTCTTGAAGAGTTTACAGCTGCTGTAAATGACAAGCAGATGAATAATAGCAAGCATTTTTATAAATTCCTTATAAAATATTCCTGACTTTGTGTACACTGTAACTTGTAGCAGGTGTGATATATTAGAAGAGGGATATGTGGAATTTGCCACTTAACCACCTTGTTTAGTCCAAGAAATTCCAAAGGATTACTCAGAGAATTTAATCAAAGAGTCTCATTTTCTCTACAGAGAGAGGTGAGGATTTTAAATTTAGCTGTCTAGTTTAGTTCCTTGTACTAGGCTTTGTGAATAATTGTCTATTACTCATTGGAAAGAATCTTCAAGAAGACTGGAGGAATGACCATGAAATCTCACCTGTATTTTGTGCAGGTAGAGTTTTGATGTGAAGGATCTGGTGGATTAAGTGTGATTCTTGGCGAGACCTGAGCTGATAGCAAAAATCCCGAAGCTAGGATAATGAGTGCTACAGCAGTACCTAAAAATACAGATAAAGAACAATGTGACACTTTTCTCCAGAGCATATGAAATCATTCTCTATTGAACTGAACTCTGCTTGGGAAAGCAAGGTACCCCATCACTATGCACACAGCATTCCCTATGGAGTTGTGACGAGAACCTAAGAAAAATACCCTTTGCTATATCCACATCCTAAATCAGGTGTTTAAAGTTAAGTGCACCAGCTTTCATGTCCAGATACTGAATTAATAGGTTGAGACTTTTTTAATCTGTGGAATTGATGACTATTTGAATGAACATGTATTATTATTTTTGGTGCTGAAAATAATGTTGTAAAGGTAAAATTTCTTAGTGACTTTGAAATCACCATACTTCTCTCCACTCCCACACCCAGACTTGCAGGCTTTTCTGTAAAATAGAACGTAGCATCAGCTTTTTCATTCACTCTTCTTCCCTTTGTGACACTAGAGAAATTTGACTTTTCATAAGAACAGCATCAAAAAGTGCAATAGCAACAGCAAAAAGTGCAACAATATCTTGTTTCAAAGAGCACACATAATATCTGTTGGGAAGAAGTCCCCTTCCATCTTTCTGCTTCTCTTTGTCCCCAACAAATTCCTTGAGCACAAGCTGGACAA
The DNA here is from genome assembly GCA_013398075.1 of Notiomystis cincta. Classification (NCBI taxonomy): domain Eukaryota; kingdom Metazoa; phylum Chordata; class Aves; order Passeriformes; family Notiomystidae; genus Notiomystis; species Notiomystis cincta. The sequence goes on from VZRX01021896.1 coordinate 128,399, forward strand.
AATGACAAGAGGAAGATGATAAAAAAGGTTCACACTTCGTGCAACAGGCCATTATTGGAACATAACTCAGAGTTTGCCCCACACACACAATTTACTGTATCATTTTAATGAAAAGTGATAAACCTCACTACTCATGATACTTCTGCAACTGCCTCAAACTCAGACTTATAAAACCTTTACCTCTTGCTACTCGATGGTGCATTGAGATCTACATTGTATAAAAGCTTCCTAGCTGGCAAACACACCAAGTATTTGAAAACCTTCCTCAGAGATAAAAACAGTATCTAAAGTACCAAGGTATATGTAATAATATTATTTGTGAATATGCCTGTGCAGCAGCCACAGCCAATAGGCAGAATGGCTGCACCACCAATGAGGCATCTAGGACTTTAAACTCAATCACAAACTGTATGTGCAGAAAGCACCTTCCCACCATAAGATATTCCATTCTTGGCTCTCCACTTGCTATGGCTTGGAATGGTAGGTACACTAATAATTCTGGGCAGGCTGGGGTAATGCACTAGATGTCCTGTACTTGCAAAATGCCATAAACCAGACAGCAAATGTATTTAGACAGGGTCTATAATCTTACTTACATTCATTCTAAATATGCTTTGTCTGTCTTTCAAGTTAACCAAATACACTAACACTCACTTCCAGCATCAAGGTAGATATCTCATCTCTTTGGAAAACTACTGAATATGTAAACTTGGCAAATGAAGTTTAACATGTTTTCATTCTGTGGACGTTTTGCTATGATGAACAAAACCAAACAATCGCAGTACATCATTAGCTCAGGTGGGAAAAAGAAAAAGGAAATATCCTGAAGATATTTTAGATCCTCTTTGTTACAAAAAGAGATAAAAATTGTAGAATGCCCAAGTACCTTTCAAAATGACAATTTCTGAAGGGAAAGAAGCAAACACAAATAAAATAAGCAATGTACTTGTCACAATTCCTGCATGTTTCCCAACCAACAGCTTTGAAGAAAGAAATTAACTGAAGAAAAAGAGCAGAAGAAAGATAAAGAAATGATAGCAAGATATAAAATGGACAGGAACCTAAGACAAATCAGTAATTGTAGTAAAGAGAACTAAACAGTGTGGGTTTTTTTCAGTTTACTATGATTCTTCATAATGATATCCAGAAGGTTCAATTTTTCAAAAATTTCTAACACGTTGAGGAGGATAAAGACGTATTAAATGAAATCTAAAACATCTCTTTGGCAATGTTTTCAGAAAGCAGGAAAAGTTGCACAAGATTACAAAATACTTTTAATCAAAATATTAATGTTACTCTCTACTGATTATTCTTGTAGGTTTTTATCTAATAAACATCTAATCAATTAGCCTTTATTAAAAAAACCCAAAGCCCCACATCCTTGCAGCATCAGGCTGCCAGTAATAATTCAGTGTAAATTGTAATGTCCTTAGAAATACAAACTAAAGTAGAGCAGTAAGATATGTTTACCCTGTGAGAAAACCCAACATGGAAAACAAATCCATCAGTAGATTTAGTAATTATTGTTCTATTACACATCCCTCTTGCTTAGGAAAACACATCACAGGCACCACTACCTAAATCAAATGTTGCATGAAAATATCCTAACTAGTACAGAGGGATGATGTATGATTTTATGACTGTCATTTGTATTTTCCTTAAGGAGGGACTGTAGGATAAAACCACAGCAAGCATCAGAGCTGGGTCCAAGTAACACTGCAGACAGACAGACAGCCACAAAAGAAAGACCATTTTTACTAAACAATTACTGTGTCCAAACATCATTAACAAATAACCCTTTAATGCATCATGCTCCATTGTTAATTCTGTGTCTTCTTGCTATATCCTCCTCTGTTCCATGACTAACATGCTTTGTAAGAGACACTTATGTCTACATTTCAGATGTACAACCTTTGAATATGTTAAATGGAGCCAAAAAGTTCTGATAATATGAAAAGTCCATGTTGGTTATCACAGCTATACAGCTGGGTCTAGATAAGCAATAAACTCTTGAGGGGGCTGGCCAGACATACATGATTATTGGGGCCAAATAATGAATCAATCAATCAATCAATCAAACCTCTGTTTCAAAAGACATTAAAGGAGAGGCAGCACCCAAGAATCAGAAGTGTCAGTGCAGGGCCTGGAGAGATCCACACCACAGAAAGGCAAGACAACAGACTGTCTGGAGGCATAGAAGGATGTATAGGGGAGACGTATTTAACTGATGTGGAACAGACTAAAAGTAGCAATTTGAGATTGTTGTTCATATCTCCAAGATGTGAGAAGCATGCTTTGAGTAAGTGTGCACCAAACAACTCGTGTCACTGTGTTGTTGCTGCTCTGCCTATATAAACACATTCAAATACTCAAGTGCAGATAACTCAGCTGAGAGCTGGGAATTGCACATCCAGTGACATGGCAGCTGCTGTCCCTCTCTGCTGTGTTGCATTGACTAGAAATTTGGATCCTTGACAGCAACAGCAGAAAAAAATATGAAGACATTAAACCTTTACAGCTAAACACTTGTGAACATTATTTCAAGAAGAGCAGGAATAGCTTCTCTTTACAAAACCCTGTTCTTGGAAACATCTGAACCTTCCAGACGTTCAGCCAGAGGTAAGTTTTGGTCACAGATCACTTCAGCCAAAATGAGCACATAAGGCAGGAACAAGCAGGGAATTACCATCCTAATAATAGGACACACTGAACACAGGAAAGCTGCTTGTTCTGCCTTTCCCTGCTCTCAAGAAAAGACTGTGGGATGAGTTGTGGTGTTTGAGTATTTGGACAAAATGCACAAACCCAGAATTCTGTTTTTGCATATCTCATACAGGAGGGAGGTGAATTAAAATCACATTACTGTATGTAAGGTATTTACTGTACTGTATCTGAGGTAACTATGCAGAGAACTGCATTACTTTTCACAAACTGCTGCAATGGCTTTGCAATATGCTTTCTCTGGCACACCTTCATTGACGTTTCTGAATTAATAAGCCCAAAATTACATGTGAGATTTAAAAACTAACCACCTGTGAAGTTCCAGGCATTTGATTCCTTAAACTGGTGGAAAAGGCTAAATGAAAACATTGTCAAACACGGCTTCAAGGAGAAAGTCACCTGAAAAAATAATAGGCTGTCACTTTTAAATTAGCCTCTAGCTGTGGTATTTTACTAATAGTCTTGAAAACCTGTATGATTTCAAAGAGAAGGTGGCATCAACACTATAATTTTAGAGAGGACTACTTTGAAAAAAAATTGCACTTGAAATTTTATTTCCCTTTCATTAATAATTATGAGGAAAATATAATACACTGATGAAACACTCACCTGTTAAGCTACCAATTGTAAGTTTCCGGCGACCCATCCTTTCAACAAGCCAGACTCCCACAAGAGTAAAAATAAAGTTTATAAATGCTGTCAGTGCAGCCAGCCAGATTGCAAGCCTGTCATCTTCCACTCCTGACATCTGCAAAATGGTAGCACTGTAGTACCTGTGAAGGGAGGGAGAGACAAATAAGAACACTATTTATTTCAATTTGGCTCATGTTATAGCTTCTGATTTAATTTGAAAAAGATCTAACAAATATCAAGTGTGACCTCCTGCATAACGCAGTTGAAGACTGACACACAGTCACCCTGAGAAATCAGGCATAACCAAGGCATAAGTTGCACCTGACTGGTGCAAGTTTTCACTGGAGGACATCAAGAGACGAACTGCCATTCTCTTGGCTGTTTATATTTTCAACGGTCAATCATATTCTCCTAGAAATGGGGTTTGCATTTTTAATTTAAATTAATCTGCCTTTCACATCCATCCATTGCTTTATGCTCTTTCTGGGATTTTAGCAGTCTGTATATTGTCTAGGGAAAGACAGCTCAAAATCAAATAGATTTTCAGTCCTCTTAAAGGTCATACAGAACTAATCTATGGTATTCAACATGTTGCAAGTGACACTTGCATCTCTTGGTTTTAGGTTTTGCAGTTTTATTTCAGTGCCACTGAAGTGCACAGAACTCTCTCTATGGCATTACTTTTGTCTTAAGCAGAAAATGATTGCTTTGAAAGGCCTTAGCACCACACTGCAGGGATGTGAATCTGCACCCAACAGGAGCATTTGACAGAATGTTCTACTTCTTTCTAAATGGAATCAATCGTTCCACACAAACAATAACTCATAAAAAATTGAACTGAGCAAAATGAAAAGGGAGGAGAAAGGAAGCCTTCTACCATTTTTCACAGCAATCAAATGAACACAGACTTTGTGCCCATGTTCTCAGGGACAGCTAAATAAATGCCCAAGGAAACACAAGTACTTTTGTTGATGCTGTAGGAGCACTTTTCAGCTTCTACCAATTTATGCTGACTGAAATACTGAATATTCAAGCCCTCAAACACCTTGCAGTCGACAGGCTATTGCACAGGAATAACCATCAAGAATGTCAAAGCTTGTGTTTTTTGTCCCTGGTCAATATGTAGCTTGCTTTAATGTCCCCTTGTTGTCTTAATGCCCGGATGTAGCCTCAGGAATGGTAGTGGTTCCCATTCCTCTATTCCATGCACATTCCACTTTTTACTTCCACTCAATGACCCATGATGGGCAGTATGCTGAGATCACCAGCCATGGGTGGCTACCACCCATAAGTGACCACAGCTATGGCTGTTTGTTACCCCCTCACCCACAAGGCCTTTAGATTCTGCCAGCCCCCCTCCTCAGCTGCTCTTCCCCAGAGCAGCCATTTGAGGCAGTGCCCACCCAGCCAGCTCGAGGTGCAGCAGCACAGGACCTCCAGTGTCTATCTACACGTGGGTCCGAGCCACGCTCTGTCTCTGCCCCTCTGAGTGACTGCAGTGACTCCTGCAGGCTCAGCTCCTGTCAAAGGGCTGCACACTCTGAGATCCCAGCAAGGCTGTGATTCTCAGGAAGATTCATGAAGGACAGACACCAAAACGCCAACATTACCGTGTCCTCGCTTCTTAAGGAGCTCTAAATTAAATTGCTAACTGCCTGTCAAAACTTACAAAGTACTGTTTTAGCCACCAAAATGATCCAGTCTCTGAATACCCAATAAGCCTTTCTTTTTCTGCCTAAGGGTAGGAAAATAACAATAAATGTCAAGTGTTGGCCTGCTGACACCTACTATGAAACTTCTATTTACTTCCACCAGACAAGGCTTCAGGAAGCCACATTTAACTCCACACGTCTAAGACTTCTCAGAATCCAATTCTACTGGGAAGTCAGAAATTGCCAGTTGTCAGCAGCAATGTATAATGTACTGTCTATACAGTCAAAAAAAGAAAAGAATAAGGAATTATACAAAAGCATGTAGATGTCTACTGCCTAATCCATACAAACAGGCACCTTTTGCTCCCATCATCGCTTCTGCTTACTGCACTCACAGGTTATATATTTCCAAATAGAAGCTTACTGTTTATCCATAAATAAACAACATATTTCATTTCTATGGAAAACTAACAAGGGAACTTTAAATTCTGCATCTCCAAATGCCAAGCTACCAAAGCCTGGGCGTTGGGCAATGATGTTCATAGTTATTATGGCATAGCAACCCAATTTCAAAAATTTTAAAGGGCACTTACATAGAATTTGACAACTACTAAATATATTTGTTTATGTTCACCTATTTTACTATGCCCATTTTTCATACTAGTCTGTGCAGCACTGTATATTAATGTAACAAAACATCAGTCTTTTCAAGTTCTTAGTGGCAAAGGAAAAACCTACTTGGGTAGAAAAAGGTTAAATTGTGATATTATACAATCACTAATACTATCAGCTAATACTGCAAACTGTACCAGGAATATAGTTTCAGTGACAAAGCTGTGCAATCCCATCTTATTTTCTAAAATGTAAAGAAAATTTAAAACATATGTGTATCCTTGGAATTTTTTAGCAAGTATTGTATCTTAGAAAGCAAATAAATACATGCAATTACAAAGCCACACGAAGTAACTGAGTTGGATAAGTACAGAAATATTTTTAATATTGTTCATTCCTGAGGATGTCAAAATTACCAATAAATTCAAAATTATGAATTGTTCTATCAAAAGTTGCTGTACATTGAAGAAAAATATACCCAGAAACATTTCCACACTGAAGCCCCCTCAGACTAATTCTTTGACTATATACTGCAAATGCAGAGTTTTGAAGGAAATGAAGCACCTGAAAACACTTTCCCCCTCCTTTTTTCTTTTAATGAATCTGGGTTTTTTAAAAGCAACAATGTCAAATGTTTAAAGAAAAGGACAGACCTACAAGCAGGTCTTACAGACAGTTCTGGATGCATCAGGGTTCCCAGGTTAACATCTTCAGCAGCAGAGAAGCTCCCCACCAGGCCAGGCTTTGTAGCTCTCACAGAAAATAAATGCTGGTTGATAAGATGCCATCACTGCTCTGAGTGTCCCCATCTTTCACAAGATGCTGCTCCAGCCCACCTGTCATACTAAGTCCACTCCAACAAACTTTCTATCTAAGGATTCCAGCCTTTTTGGACAGAATTTATAATTCTTGTAAAATTAATGAATAAATCTAAGGGTCTCTTTACAGAAATCTGAAACTGAATTCACATAATAGTACTATTGTCATTAACTGTTTTTAATCTGCAGATGTACACACCTTCCTCTTTAGTCTTTTGTTTGCAGCTTGAACTCAACTGTACCATGTCTGGCATTTCTGAAAATTCAGAGGCACTGAAGAAACAAGAAGCACAAGCCTGGAAACTCCTGTTGTTATTACCACAGCTGAAAAGGGGCCAGGCACACCAGGTAACTTCAGTTTAATAAAAGATGGACTGGACAAGCTTGAGAGCAAAGTGGCCTTGTAGACAGAGCAAGCTTGCTTCTGCCTTTCCCACACACCTACATCTAGTTAAAAAAGGGATTTAATTATGAAAGTCTAAGTTGACCCTTTCATCAGTAACGTCCTGCAGAATTACCATAGCTTCAGCAATACACTAAAATGTGGCAACTAGTTTGTGTAGATGAACCTACAGAACCTGCAGGAGGAAGCATGAGCATCATATTGGAAATTAGATGCCAAAGTACTGGATATGAAAACAAATAGGAAGAAGTTGATGTATCTGGAATGAGCCAAAGATGGAGATGCTCCAAGTGTGGAGGGTCCCTGATGGGAGGGTACTATGGCCCTGCTAAGCACCACATAAAGCCCAGGGAAGGGGAACAGGCCCAGTGGCAAGGTATTGTAGAAACAGCAAAGTAAAAATATCCCTTGGTTAGACTTGTTTGAAATGAGGATTGCAGAGCAATGTAACAGCACTGGCTCATATAACCAGGGTGTTGGATAATGTGGTTCAACTTCCCAGCTTCATGTTCTGCACATAACACTCAGAAGGAAGAGTTCCACTCTGCAGTTTCCACTCTCAGATGTTGCATTCAGAGCAACCATGGATGCCAGTCCAGAGACCCCAGCATTTTTGAAACTCTGCTGCTTCTCTGTCTGCATCTCTAATCATGTCTGCCTGACTTCTTACCTTGCTTTTTAACCCCCCTGACTGAGTAGCTACATTGGCCCAGATGACCTTTAGAGGTCCCTTCCAAACTTAAGCAGATTGTGATTCTGTGAAACACACATTTGATTGTCACCTTTCTGAACTCCTGTACTATAAAATAATAACTGTGGCATTGATATTATGAAATACCTGAGATAGATCTACTTTTCAAAGGGAACTGTTTTTGCTAGAAAAACTTTGTGGATGCTGAATCTCCATTAGCTATGGATAATGAAAATGGAAAGTCACAGCAAGGACAACAACAAACCTTACCTTTGACATTAGACAAGTTAATCACAAAAGCTGTAAAAATTCATTTCATCACTATGATTCAGCATCAGTCCCAGGACTACCACATTAGTCAGCTTATAGCCTTTAGAGTCCTTAGAAAATTAAAATTCTAAACCACCACCTGTTAAGGTGAAACAGAAGAAACAAAGCACCTCAGCCATCCTCTGTAAGCTCATATAGTGACAGACAGGACAAACCTGTCCTGCCAAACTAGTTCTATCCGGTCTTGTGCCACCCTTTCACAATCTCTGCTCCCCTCTGATCCAACTTGTCTGTAAACTCTTAAGTTGTCTATTCACTGACTTCTTAAAATTGTGCACACTCTTGTTTAAAATTGCATGACTTGTTAGCACACATAGCACCTTCAATTTTTATTTTGAAAATGCACCTCATGACCTAACTTGTGCCATTCTGCAGACTGGCAGTGCCCAAACCAACACTATTAGCTCATCTCAGGGTTCTGCTCTGTTTCCATGCCAGTCCCTCCTGCAGGACACTGCTGTTCTCTAAAATAGTAACAGCTATTATGTCTCACAAACATTACTAAGTCTGGTTCCATCTTCTGCATTTAAAAATCACAGAGAATGTGAGCATGATATTTATACACACAAAAAAGTATATTTAAATACATAATTCCATGCACTATTATCTACACATATAAGGGAGTATCAAAGAAACTGGGCCACCCTCTGAAAGCCCATATAGTGACAGACAGATACACACACACACACTTTGTGGCTGGTATCATTCTGTTAAACACAGTTCATCATCTATTTCACATGATAAATCATGTCAGCAGGGCAGCAGGCAACACTTTGTCATATCTACTGTTGTCTTCCAAGAGATTTGAAAAATAATTTTAATCAGTCATAAGATGCTGCTATTTGTGCACATCAGCTGCACCTCTCCTGGCAGAGATGAGATGTGCCTGTATGACAGTGCACATATAAATCTTTTATCCTCTGTGTTCTGGACAGCAATATGACTCTTCCTGCTCATTAGTTCTTAAAGCAACCAGACTTCAGACATGAAACAGGTCTATTTGGACACAAACACCTTTACTTTCAGGTTAAGAAGACAAAATATCTAAGGAGTAGATCCTGAAATCTTACTGAAGTCTGCCAATCCACAGCTGCTGTTTTATAGGACTGCAATTTAAGATCAACAGTTGAATATTCTTTGCTGTACTTCTACTTTTGAAGTCCTGAGGAGCTCTTCAAGGAAAAGGCTGCCATATCATCTCTACATCTATAATGGATTTTTCAAAATCAGTACCTGGGAGGCAACCTGGAGAGCTGCCACTATACACTTACCTACTGTAATTAAACCTTCAAATTCCCTGTTTAGCAGTAATGGTGTATTGTGTTATAAATGCTTTCAGCACAGACTGAAATGACATAGTGAATGCCACTTATTACAATCAATATATTATGGTAATAAAAACACTCAGAATTTAGTACTGCTTGGCAGATAACCATATACATCCAATAGGTTCTCTCATTCAGCATGTATGTGTTCTCCATGTGCAAGGTACGTGAAAAGGATTTTAAAATTACCTTATAATTTTGGTAATTAAGAAAACACAGGATTTTTTTGTGTGTGTCCAAACAGACTAAACTATGTTAAGCTATTAAGGAAAGTAAGTGTACCAGGGTTTGTCAGGGAATAAAAATACCTTTAGAGGATTAAGATCACCAAAGAAATTCACTTCCTTAAGTTACCACAGTACTGTCACAAACCTATTGGGTCATGTGCAAATACTGTTGGAGTATCTGCTGTGAGACTGAAAAAAGAATTCCTTTGTTTGTTTGTTTGTTTTTAAAATGTATTTGCTCTGCACCAGATACCTCTTTGCCAACAGTCACTGTGCTTTTCTCATTCAGTTATTTCACTTCCTTATGTGGGTCCTTCACAGGTCTCAGACAGAACTCTGTAGTTAAAATCCATTGAAGATATAGGTTGAATTTACTGGAGAGGTAAATTGAAAAGTAATTGGCAGAGCTGAAAAATAAATGAAAACACTGGAAGGAACATCATCCTCCTCTTCCCAAAACAGAGATCAGTTTCCAGCACAGAAAAAATAGGTTGGAGTCCATAACACCTGTATGTTTTGCATTGCAACAAAAAGCAAAGTAATGTCAACTTTTTCACCTTGTCTTTAGTGCCTTTACTCAATACATAAGTGCCTAACTCTTCATGAGAACCTTTATGAAAGAAAATCACCACTGCCATCCCTATTTTATAAATGGAGACCACTGAGGCTTTTGGGAAAGAGGAGGAAGAAGAATGACTATTCACAGTTATCCACCAGTACTACCTGCAGCAGAATAATGACACTCCAGAGGCTCAGTGCAGATAAGTGCTGTCTGCAAATTAATAAGTATAAAGGCAGGGAAAGAAAATCCCCCAGGTGTTTCACGAAACATACCTTGTTCAATTATTCATTTATTCTGACAATTTCAGTTAAATTTAAATTAGGTTTAATATTCCAGGGTATTCTAACGCCTGCCATAAGTTCTCTGAGATCCCAAAAAATGAAATCAGTTCTCATTAAAAGCAATAGACCAGCTGAATGTACATAGCACTAAAAAAAATTAAATTAAAAATCAAGCTAGCCCCTGTGTTTCAGCCAAGGCCAGCAGCAAACAATGGGTCTGTAGACACAATAGTCTCACAAGAGCCAGGAGCCAGCATGCTTAGAGTGATGGGACCTTGAAAGGTAGGTTTAGATTAAATATTAGGATCAAATTCCTTCCTGTGAGGGTGGTTTGGCACTGGAGCAGTTGTCCAGGGAAGCTGTGGATACCCCATCCCTGAAAGTGTTCGAGGCTGGGTTGGGTGGAGCTTTGAGCAGCCTGGTCTAGTGGAAGGTGTCCCTGTTCATGGCACAGGTTTGCAACTAGATGGTCTTTATGGTCCCTTCCAACCCAAACCATTCTATGATTTTATGCTTTTCAGTTTTAATTAGAAGATGTTGCATTGAAAATGTTTTTCTTGCCCAGATTAACAGGCCAGACAATGGGCTGCACTTCTGGAAAGGCAAGAGGATGCAAAACAGACAAAACTAATTTAACCACAAGTTAAGCTACTGAGATAATAAACTGCCTTTCTGAAAGAAAAGAAATGGAAAAAGATATAACCAATATCAGACTCTATTTATGGGGACACAGGATTGGACAAAGGGCAGGAGAGTTGAGAAAGTCAACAGTTAAAGACTCAGTGAGAAAAAAACTCTTCTGCAAGGTAAATGAGGCTGGGAGAGGCCCTGGCACATGGGGCAGGGTGGAAGTGCCCACACAGAGCAAGGCAGGCACAGCAGCCTCTGGCATTGCTCCACTGTCAGGGAGGAGCTCTAAAAGCCCCTGTGATGACCCCAATGGAATAACTGGGGAATTATTGGTGGAATAAATGGTGGAAGCCTTCTTCAACAAAGTTGCATTAAATATACACTTACTTCTCATGCTTAACTAGCTGTGACAGCACCAGAAACACACACACACACACTTACAAAAACCCTTAAAAACCTATTGGCACCAATCCCACATTCATTCAGGGAAAACTCCACAATGAGCAATGAGGAATAGCAGCATGCGTATGTGCACATGAGCACACTGTAGGTGCAGTCAGTACTGGGCACAATGCCCTTACTAGTAACAATTTTAAACATATGTCCTGTGATTTAAAAAAAAAAAAAAAAAGGTTTCTGGGAAATAACTGGCACAAAAGTCTTCCCTGGACTTAAATGCACAAATGTACCCATATTACCAAAAGTCATTTCAGGATTGTTTACAAAACAAACCCAAAAGGGTAATTCTGGAGTGACTCTATCTGAGCTCATATTTGTGGTGGCAGATGAGATCCTTTTCAGGAGTCCAGGTTTTGGCAAAAAATACCCTAATTTGACAACCTCAACTGACCATTCTAAATCTGCATTCAGGAATTCATATTTTTAGATTTTTCTGGAACCAAATTCTAAGAAATGGCAGGTGTTCAGTCTTTCAAATCCATGCCACTCACTTGTGGTGCTTTAATTGAAATTTCTAAATCCAGTCTCAGGTTTTAATATTCATATAATCAAGTATTACCCTTGTGATATGTTTCAGACATACACTGCACATAGTCTCAACAGACTTGTATATTCTCCTTGCTTAGAAAACAAAAGTAATTGCACAGTAAACTTAAACATGTGCAGTGTGAATATTAATTCAGCAGCGTCTGCTTCTATTATACAATTTTTTTTTGTTGTCCTTTGTCCCATCTGTTCTAGCAGAAAAAGGAAAAACTCATGGCACACCCAAAAAATTTCTTATGGAGGAATCACCAATGTAGACAGATTTTTTTTTTCATTTCATGCTCACGATGGGTAAAACCATTGGATTTACGTTAACATAGCATATAAATGACAATCAAAAAACACAAAGGATTTAATTTCTGATGTCTGAATGATTAATCTACCTGAATGCAGCACTTGGATGCTGCTTTTGAGATTTCCTCTTCAGTTTCAACAGTAAAAGTTGTCAGAATGGCCTCATTCTTTCCCTCTCACTTACTAAAAATGAATCTGCAATCATCCCAACTATGCATTTCTGCTTTTCTGCCAATAACAAAGCATCAGTCTCAATTTTTGATGCTCTAACTCACAATTCCATTAGATCTCTTCCTCCCCATGCTGCTTCATTCTGTGCCCTGACTATGCAGAGATGCTCTGCTTACAGCAGACCTGAGAACTGGACTATAGCTCCCAGTCCAAAAAGTTTAATAGAAAAATGTATCAGCCATAAAGACACAGAACAAGCTTTTAGCACCAAATCTAGAGAACCACTTGCAGAAGCTGAGCTTCTTTCAGCAGTTTTACCTGAGGAAACTGAATTTACTCACTCCTCTAAGGATTTAGCTTTTAGCTTGCACTTTCCTATTTGTTATGCAAATGCACAAACGTGCTGTGAACTTGGTGAATTCTGCACCAGTTGCCATTCATAAAAGAACAAATATTAAAGCAGCTGTGAAACAAACCTCTAGCAGAGGGCTACAATACATTTCTGATGTACTGTGAGAAATATATGTTTCACCATAGCCTGCACAATGGAAGCAAAGCCATGTGCTGTGAATGTGCTACCTACTGAAAGGGACAAACACATTGCTCTTCTCTTGAACACAAAATGCAGCAATTAAGCACCACACCAGAACTGTTACAGCTATATAAAGCACTGCAAAGACTAATGTAATACAGAGCTAAAGGCTAATGTAATAGAGTTAGATTCCCTGCAGTGCAGAATAGTAACCTTTTAATCTATGAACCATATGCTGGACAACAGATTTGCTTGATAATCCCTGGAGTGTATCACACTCTGTATACTTCTATTCAACAGGGAAATTCTGTTCTAAACTTACACAGACCATCTTACAGTGTTCTTTAGAAGTTATTTATGACAACCACATAGGAGAGAATTGCTGCCACCATTTATTGGTATGTCTTGTGTACAGTATTTACATATATTTTGCATTTAAAATTCAGTGAAGCTGCTAGAAAATACATACAAAATATTTAAGATAAAGTAGAATGAAAATTTCAACAAAAAGTCAATAAAAAGCTGAAAAGATTCTATGCTAGATATTTTTGAGAGTCTCTTTTGAAAATATAATCTACCTTCTCTCTGCAATAAATCACTGTTACTTGGAAAAACCTAATAAAGGATAGATACAGAACAGTCTTTGTGTTTAGCTGCTTCAAGCAAATACTTTCCACATCCACAGTCTTCCTTTGTTACCTCCAGGTAAAGATCGCTTTCATGTTTATCATTCCCTTGTTGCAACTAATTAAGCTGCCAAGTTCTAAATCCCTGGCAGCTTATCCAATTCAGACCAATTATTCTATGTGCAAGGACAGCTTCACTACATTAAATTTATATTCTCTGTCCTTCAGAATTCATCATGGGAGCTCAATGCCATGATCGAAAATCTAAATATTAATCTCAGTTCTATGAATTTGTAACCTTGGAGATGTAATTTAATTTCTTCATAGCTGTTTCTTCTCTGCAAAGTTTTAAATACCTTTTCCACTCTTCTCAAGAGAAGACTCATATGCGGATAGTACTTGAAAACAAGCAGAAAATAAAAGGGAGACAAAGTAGGTGTTGATCAGTTCTCCTTATGCTCACCACAAGTACACTGTGGAGGGCTGTGTTACAGCTCAGAAATTTGCTGGACAGGGGGAGATGTCCAAAAGGGGGAGATGAAGAGTCATGTTATTCTCCAGGGCAATGAAAATGAAATCCAGAGCTTTCTTTTAAAGTGTTAAGAAGCTAAAATTGTCTTTTGTTACCTTTCAGACTCTGATTAAGAAAGTGCTATCAAGCTTCCTCTCCATAAGAGGAGCCTCTCTGGAAAGAATGACTGAACAGACTGGCTCTGCTTTGAACACAACATGCAACAGTTCTCAACACAACTTCAGCATTTACGTGCTCAAGTGGCAAGTGCTTGGAAAATACTTCAAAAGGCAACAGTAATAACATCAGCACTAAGCCCTGCACTTGGCAAACACTAAGCACAAAAGCCAAGTGAAGAAAAATGAAGGTATTCTTTCTTAATTAAAGAAATGGAGACAAAGAATAAGGAAGAATAATTACATTTCTTTAGTTGTGTATTAATACTGCAACTTAGTGAAAAATTAATCTAATCATAACCACACTACAATCTGCTTTATATCCATCAATGGATATATTTACTTACTGGAAATTTAATATACAAAACAGTAACACTCAGGGTGCTACAATTCTCAGCCAGGTACAGAACAAAGGGTCTCAGTGGGAGTTAAGCAGAATATGCTGCTGAAATAAAGATTTACTGCACACACCTTATTATGATGAGAAGGCCCTGAGACTTCCCATGTTAATACTACTTCAATATATCAATGTATATATTCAATATATATATTTACAACAGAACCAAAATTTAACAGCACTGAAAATAAAAACTTTAATATGCAGGTAGTCTGCTCTACATTATGTAGGAAGTTTCCCTCTTTGAGCTCTAACATAATTTTAAAATATGAAAGATCTGATTTCTGGTAGTACCAAACTTGGTGAGAGCATGAACAGGACCGTGGTGAAAGGAATAAAGCTTATGAGAAGAGGCTGAGGTAGGTGAGTTTGTGTAGTCTGGAAAAGACTACAGGCATTTTCCACAACCTAAGCAGGGCTACAACAGAGTCAGTCTCAGTCACAACAATCACAGGCTGCAAGAAGTGAAATTATGAAGACAAGGGAAAAAACTTCTTCTCTGTAACTGTGGTTAAGCACAAACTAGGCTGCCCAGGGAGACTTAAGACATCCCTAGAGATTTTAAAATCTCAGTGGGGTAAAACCCTGAGTAACCCAATCTAACTGTGAAGTCAGCTCTGCTCAGATCAGAGCAAGGTGGACCAAACAGTCCCTCCAAGTTCCTCGTAACTTCACTGCAAGGAAACTCAGTAGATAAAGGCTGCCCAGTCATTTTCACAGACGTTTATGAAATGTGAAGACCATTTCCAACTTTCTTGAGATTCACCTAAAAGAAAGGATGAGAATGAAATTCCTAAATCAATCCTCCACTACTGTGGAAATCCTCTTCATAAAATAATCTAAGCTCCACCTCACATTGTGCTCCATAGTGTCTCTCTTTCAGCAGTTAGGAACCATCTTCCGATTTCAAGCCCATATTTCTCACCAGTAGACAATGAATGCAAATTTTATTTGATTTATTTTATTATTAGCAAAAGGAATATTTTTGCACTAAGGTCTATAACAAGAATACTAAACAAGACAAGATTAAATAGTCTTTCCAGTACAGCAGCTTTTTCTTACAACCTTCTGTCACGTCTTTGCTTATACCTTTACTCATCTTATGGTTCTTGAGCAATGCCACCTATTCTTGAACTAAAGCTGAACTAAAAAACCAAAACTTTCCAGATAAAAGAATCAACATTTTCTTGTTCTATCAAAACCACTTATTTGTTCAAAGAATAAATATCTGGTTGTTCTACAGCTTGATTTTGTTTTATAAAATCAATGCATTGTATCCTATTTATCCCATTTTACTTTATCTAATTATTCTTCACTCTTTAATTAATTTCTCTCTTTTTGCTTGCACTCCTGTATTCAATAATTTCTAACAGTAATCTCTTGAACCAAGAGCTGTTCAGCTCTATATTTCTACATCACTTAGTGCAGCACTATCCTGCTTCACAAATAAGCCTTTAAAATGCAGTAATTACACAAATACATTTTACTAGCCTTGAGGCCAGCAACCACAAAATTGTTCATTTAGTGAAACAGCTTTATGTTTTCCTGTATTCATATGCCAATAGTAATGCTTGCTGTCAATGGATATAATGGTCTCTCTTTCTGAAACTTCCTATGATTCAGCTATTCCTGGACTGGGGAAGGAAAAAGAAAATACACTTTCAAGACTTCTGTAACACACTAGTTATTGTGGTTTTTTTCTTTTTAACAATAGCAAGTATATAAAATACAGCATAATGTATACAGAAAGCCAGAGAAGTCAAACATTCAAATTCATGGAATCTGAAAAGAGGAAAAAAGTCCTATCACCACACTGACTGTTCCATTACCTTATTTGTGAGATGAGTTGTGTTTTACACAGTAATTGTTTTTATACACATTTTTCAACACTCAACCACTCTCAGCAGGTAAGAACAAATGGCAACCTATGAAAGGTGTGTTTAGAACAATCTTCTGGTTTTATGTTAATAATGTAGTAAGTAGCAAACAGCATAACATTGCCTGAGGCAAAGGTAATTCAGCCACAGTGCATTCAAAAGAGTAATTACTCTACCTGGTTTTGAGTATAGTCTAAAAAATACCCCAGCAAAAATGTATTACCAAAAATACATAGAATAACTTTGATTTTTCCTCCTGGACTTTGTTTCTTTCTTTGACAATGATGGCGATGATGTGGCCACTGCTTGTAGACTGCAATGTTTGTTAACTCCTTTCAGTTTATATTCACAGTTCATCCAGTAGGTTCTACTGAAATGCTTATCTGGTAAACACTTCTGATTAGATGGGCTTACTTGGAAATCAGAATGAAACTTTTACTGAGATAAAAGAATAGAACTGAACAGAAATTCAAGTGAGACTATGGATGCCTTGTTAAGGTCTCTAGAGGAAGTCAGTCTTCTTGACAGCTTTAACTCAAATCCCACAACTGGGATTTTGCTCTAAAATGTCACACTGAACAAAAATTTACTTTGGAGTTGAGAATTTCCATGTCAGGTATCTAGAGAACTTAGGGGCATACAAGAATTGGAACTGAAATATTTTAATGAAGTAGCAATTACAGGGCAACAGGCATCAGCTTTCAGGCAGTCAATTCTTCCCAGAGGTCCTTTTAGAGATAGCAACCTTAGCTAAAAACAGCATCTCGACCTGACAGCCCAGTGACAGAAGACAACTGCCATCATGGCATGCCAGACAGATGATTTACTGTTTCACAGAGTATTCTCCATCAGGCAGTTTTGAGCACTGTGACTGTGTATCCTCCCTGCTCTGGCTTTATTGGTCTCCTGAGGAGGACTCCAGAAATAACATTGGAATAAAAGATCTTTTCTTCTCAAAGTAGCCAAGATAAAGTAATCCCAGAGGGACAGGAACAGTGAAGCCAAGAGGAGAAAACCCATCGCATAAATGAAATTTCTATGAGTTTCATTGGCACTAAGGAAAGATCTTCTTGCCTGAGGAAATTACAATTAGCAGTCCTGAGCAAGATTTCATTCACAAGAGGAGAACCAAAAGGCAAAGAGAAGATGGAGATCTACAAAAATATGAAGCAGCAGCAGTTCACTGAGCAGACACACTTGACTTATGAGGCAAGGGAAGAGTAAAAAATCTCCTCAAACAAACCTGTCCACAAATAGGTTTTTCCCCTTTTTGAGGGAAAAATCCTGACTGAAGGTAATTCACATAAATGCTGAGAGAATGTTTCCTCGTTTTGCACCAATTGTTCTGGCCCTATTAACCTCACCTGATATGGCCTAGAATGCCTGGAGCAAATTACTTATGAAACTACATATGCACATACTTATTATTTCCTTTATTTATTTAAGAGCTAACAGACCTATTTTATCGTCTAGGATCAAGTAATTTAGCTTATCATCTACTTTTTTCCTCTCTTTTTTTAAGGTCAGACAGAGCTAAATTTGTCAGCAGATGACTGTGAATGAGTAGTAGGATGACACTACCTTTGTTCTGCTCATTCCCACTCAGAGTAAAGCATTTCTGCACATAGGAAGTCTGGGTCTCTGTATTCCCAGCCATTAAATATGAATGCTGTTGTTTTGCCAGAACCCACCTTTTGTGATTTGGAAGGGTTCACAAGATTTTAAAATGTACAATCAGATGGATGGCAGTAGATTAGTCATGTACAAGGTCAGCCAAACAGTGACTGGCTCACAATAAAAAAAAGAGGTTAAAAATGTAGGATACAAAATAATCCCACAAAAATTCAATGGTGTATTACTATCTGATACAAAGAAACATTTAATAAAATACCATTTTATTTGTAAAATGTTTCCTAGGCAGAGGTAAGAGGAGTTAACAGACACATGAGTGCACTAAACCCCCACTATTCATCTGACTTCTTGCTTGTGTTGCTGCCTGACTTTCCCTCCTGACTGCTGCTTTTGTCTTACTCCTCTTGGCTTTTTATTTGAGATTAATTCTTTCCCAGGATCTACTTACTGCATCAAGAACAACACCCAGAATCAACCCAAGTAAGCTGTGTCTGAGAGGAAGACAGTGACTTTCTCAAATTGAAGCTTGTTTGGGGACCCTTGCCAGGAGAAGAGTTTGTGCAGATGCAGGGGCAAGACTCTCCACACATGCAGATTCACTGCTCCTCCTGACTTGTTTCTAATAGCATCACCTACCTGCAACAATATATTTTCTTTCCATATTTGAATGTGCAGAGAGGTTAACACAGTTCTCGAAACAAAACTGCAACAGTAATCTCTTAAAGCTAAAGTGCTATTTTATTTTCTAGTTCTACAACACACATACTTAATGTGCATTCTCTTCCTTAAGATTTTACCTTTTTCTCTCAGTCTGACCTCAATCCTCAGCACTGGACTCTCCACACCTCTCCAGAGGATGCAAAATTGTGTGACCACTGGGGCTTCAGCAGCCCCATGGCTCCTGACCAGGGAAGAGCCTGGCACTCTTTGCAGAAGTTAAATATTTCACTGTAATATACAGTGTGCAGCAATATAAAATACAAATATTCTGGGGTTAAAAAGTAAAGTTCTGATAAGTATTGTACCCTCAAACATCAACATTGACATTGGAAATGACAGACTCTACTTGTACTGGCAAAAAAAGGGTGACATCTAGCCATTTCTCACAAAGAATTTAAAATCTCAGCTTCATTTATTAAAAATGCTGTCATACATCATCAGTAAAGCTCCTTTCTCTCATTGCAATAAATAGAAAGGATTATCTATGTGGACTTTTTTTTTTCCTCCTTTAAATGGAAAGACTACCTTTGTTAGAGAAATGAGACTCTTTTGGCCAGTGCAGAAGCTGTTGTCTGTGACATTTGGCAGTGCAAGACTAAGACCTTCCTTCTGGAAGGAAGGCCTGGATAAGGACAGAGCAAACTTTCCACTGGTGGGCATTAGGGGGAAAAAGGAGGGGAGAAATCAGATCATTATATTCTACACTGGGATAAAAACAAGTACTTAGAAGAGAACTGTCTGCAAAAAATCACACTATTGGAAGCAAAACACCACATAGCTTCATTCCTAAAGGTTGACTGCATTACTAAAATATCTGTCCCCAGTACAGGGAAGGACTCAGTGTGCTATGTGCTGTTCAGATACAGAACAATTAAATCACCTCTCCCATAAAGCTTCCAATATAAACACAAGGCAAAAAAACAAATGGATGCTGACAGATGGGGAGAAATGAAATAATGAGGAAGCACCACTAATCCCTGACTTGAGACCATGTCAGTACATTGACACCATGAACCTCTACAGCTCACAAAGATTTTGCTCTGAGAAGGGTGCCTTTTTTTAAGAACCATGTTCAGGAAGAAAACTTGCATTGCAAGGAAAAAGGAAATTAAAGGTTGAGAGCTTACAGTAGATAACACAGGTGAGAGGCCTGGATTGGGGAAATACAAGATTGGTACTACAGAGAAAGGAAACATCAGTTTTCCTGAGTGGTCAATTATCCAACTACACAGCCTATCTACCTGTCAGCTCTGTCCTTTAGAGAGAGCAAGCAAAGTACAAAAAAGCCCTAAAGCTGTTAAGCTCTTTACACCTAGCCCAGTGGGTACAGTAAGCTGTGCTGTCCACAGGGACACTTGTGGCT
Source organism: Notiomystis cincta (assembly GCA_013398075.1). NCBI lineage: Eukaryota > Metazoa > Chordata > Aves > Passeriformes > Notiomystidae > Notiomystis > Notiomystis cincta. The sequence goes on from VZRX01021896.1 coordinate 148,588, forward strand.
GGCAGAAACCTGCATGTTGAATAAGCCAAAACCCAACACATTGTTCTTAATCAAAATACACTGGAGCAGCCTAGTTCAGGGTGCTGAAACCTTGGATCATCGTGGCATCTTGCTGTTGGAAAGAAGCAAGCACCACCTCTCACCTTCTCACAACAATTTTTATTAGGAATACTGAGAAAAGCCAAGAGAATATGTGCTTTGTCCTTGAATGCTGGAGACTTGGGAACCCCTTGAAGGTTAAGGTCTTGCTTTAGATGCTGCTGCTGCCTTACCAGACACAGTAACATTTTCTTCAGACACAAACCTTATGCCAGCTGCCTTTTCATTCAAGTCCTTATCTCAGACTGGCACTCAGAAATCTGAGTGACGTAACAGTCTGCATTTGATGGAAATAACTGTTGAGCTGGGAGATGTCAGCATTTATTACAGGCATAAAAAGTGCCACATGTCAGGAGACTGGAGAAAAACAGAACTTACACGGTCTTGAGAAGAGGCAAAAGTGTATGATACAAAGGTAGTCTCTGAAGAAGGAATACTGACAGAATGTTAACTTTTAATAGTCATGCTCTCACATGGGGAGGCATGAAAAAAACACAGACAACATATATGAAAAATACATTGAAAAAAAAATCTAAATGCTTATCCAGCAGACCTGTCTATGTGAGTTGCAAAATTCAAATATTTCACATTTTAAATGTATCAAGTAATAGTATATACACAGCAAATAACTGTGCCTTGTAGCCTCTCTTCGTTGTTCTTCACAGATACCTGCAGATATGTCATGAAGAAATCTTCTTCAATAGCTGTGTCACAAGAAAATCATTCATAAAAAAATCAGCTGACTTTGTTGGGCAAGTAGCCTTTATGGCTACTATTATTTGACACATTGCCCTTTGGTGGCTGATACCTTGCCAGAGGATTAAAAACCAGAAGAAGCCTTTCCTAATATTGCTGGGGAATCTGATCCCACAGGTAAGGTGGCATCTCCTGAAGCAATGGTCACACTCTCCCAGTCAAGTCAGACTTCCAGCATGATGGACAGGAAACATGGCTTTAGAAAACTGCAGGGTCAGAACCTGATGGACAGATAAATATTTGCTCTATGCCTTCTCACCACTGGGTCACACACTTCTCCAAAAGCTAGTAAATCTATGCCCTTGATATCAGTCATCACTGTGATCACCCTGATTTCTTCAATGAAAGCAATGGGTTCCATTTGACTCATATACAGTGGTCTCTAAGTGTATAATCCTCCTGATGTCCAGCCTGAACCTCTTCAGAGCCTTCCTACTCTCCTGCAGATAATATCCCCACCCAATGTGATGCTGTCTGTGCATTTACTGAGGGTACATTCAATCCCCTCATCCACAACAGTTATCAGTTATTAGATTAATAATACATATAAACTATTATTACTTTAACAATACATATAAACAATAATTATTTATGTACACAATAAAATTAGATATTTTTATCTTGAAAATAATTACAAAGCACCTTTTCTTAAAATCCTGGAAAAACAGTATAGGTACCTAAGCAGAGGTGGGTAATCTGTTCTGAGGAAAAAACCACAGGGCCACAGTGAAGCAGCAGCAGATTAAGTGCTATGTGTTTTTCTGCTTTACTGAGGAAAGCAACTAAATTTTAGCTCCTAAGCTCCCTAAATTTTACCTTGCTCCCATTCTCCCCCTTTTGCTCCTCTCTCTTCATAACGCCTCTAATTTCACATATGTAAAGATCTCCCTTACAGAGAGGTTTCTGCCTGTCCATTTCCTTCTACAAATACAGGTTTTGCTGGGTTGAGATACCTCTGTGCAGCTCAAGCAAGATGATAGCAGACAGCAATGTACTTTTTCTGACTTCAGTGCCAACATGAGAAAGCTGCGTGTGTAAAATCTTGCACAAAGCCAAAGTCGAACATTCAGCAAATAGCTGATAACTTTGAATTTTTGAGAAAGCTGACTGACATGACACAACAGCCAAGCCATGCCATATTGCTGTACTTAATCATTAATTAGTCTAATGAACACTGAAACCCCAGCAGATAGGATGAAGTTGTGACTCAAAGCAGCAGATGTGATTCTGGTCTGAAACCTCTGGGGAGTATCTGTGACAGTGACTGCAGCAGTCAGGCTGAAGAGCAATGCCACAGAGGAAGAAATTTCTGCCATGGAGGAAGAGATTAGTCCTTGAATGGCAGTTAATTTGTTCCAGACAGAGAATTTTGCTGTTAGGAAAAGAAAATGTCGTTTATGAAACCAGAATAAATCCCCAAATGGATTCTCTACAGAGAACATCTAGTTTAGAAAGGTGTCATAAACAGTGGTTGGTTATAAGTTCTTCATAACTTTATTTAGAGAGAACAAGAAGCAACAAGCTAATGCACAGAACCTAAGACAAGCTTACAAAAATAAAAATTTTAAAAGGTGTATGGCAAATACACTTCAATACTCCTCTACATGATGGTTTACTGTGCAGCAAGCATGGAATCACTGCAGGATTATATTGTTAGCAAAACCCTAAAGTTGATTTATTGAAGAGATCAGCTTTGATACTGCAAGAGAAGATGAAAGACAGACCGTGGAGCTGTCCAGACCAATGACAGTCATACAGCTCTGGCCACCCTGCATGACCCTGGAACACTAAGAGACTCAGCGAGATCAAGAGCTGAACCACAATTGTTTTTCCAAGGTAATAGTCCAGATGAGTCTCTTGTCTGAGTTAGAAAAACTCCAAAGTATGAAATTGTATCTCTTTGTGAATACTATTGTAATATTCACACTACAGGAAGCTAAAATGTGTCACTTAAGGGCCGTAAATTTCAAGCCTGAATTAGAAAACATGCTTAAAGTTTCTTGCAAGCATATACTGCAGGGTTTTGAAGTCACTGTAAGAAGGACTGGAGCAAGATAACATGTTCTTTGCAGGAATCTATGGGTTTCATTTGTTCCTTGGCTGAGTAAGGTTTCAGGAATAACATTCCCTCAGAAAAACAGCAAAAAAGAATTCTTTCACTATGTGCTAAACAGAACAAGCACAGCTTTTAGAGCAACCTGCAGAAGAAAAAAAGTTATACAATATCATCTTTTTCTATACACAACCATTTGCTTCAGCATCTCCTAACAAAACATAGCAGACATGAGGGCTCAAGTGTTGTCACAGATGACCAAGAGCTACTTGTTCAGTTTTCAAAAGGAAAAAACCTAGACAGGGCTCTTAGATTCTGCTGACAGGATGGGCAATTGAGCCAAGCTTCTAACCACAGAATTAATTTCTTTTTCCAACAGTGGCTTTACAGGACATTTTAAAGCACTGTCCACCCCAGCTGATGTGTTTTTCTTCTTTCTGTACTTCCTTTTTTTAATTTCCTCCCTAGCATTGCCTTGTCTCCCTCCAACACCAGTTGTCTGCAGTAGCATATTACAGTATTAAGGGAATTAAGATTTCCAAAATTGGACAGAAGTTGACAATCTCAAACTGCTTACCCATATTTATGCCTGGTTAATGTGCATTTCTGCATTGAAGAGTTTGCAGAGATGGTGGCAACACTTAAATTGTTTCAAGGAAAAGTCACTGGAGCTGCTCAAGCATAACTGAAGACAGGGTAGGGCAGCAGAATCTTCCTCAGAGATGCTTAAAGAGGAGATGACCAGACCAGAGTTTGCAGGGGAGAAGGAATTTGGCAATATGGGCGTATGTGTAAATTATTTTCTAGCTGTTTTAAGTTAGCATATATGATAAATCAATAAATAGTGAGATACAAATACTTGTGGAGACCTGACCAGTATCTCACAGAGCCCATGTTCCAGGTCTCAGTGCAGTCAGTTGTGATATACATATATGTATGGGAGGGGTTTGGTTTGGATTTTTTTTTTTACTATGATACATCCCAATTCTGTCTCTGTTCAGAATTACAGCAGTGCTTGAGTTAGTTTACCACAATGTGACAAGAACCATAAAAAACTGGAGTTTTCAGTAAGATAAAAGCATTTAAAATAGGACTGTATGCCCTGAAAAATACAACAAGCTAAGCCTCACTAATTTTACTTACTCAAAACTCTAATAAAGCATATAACATAGAGAGGACTACTGTAATATATTTAAAAATATTCAAACTATAAATGTGTTAACATACATTATTTCTCTACTATTATTTGAAATAGAAAAGAAAGAAAGATTACTTGGAATGAGGAATTTTTCCCTTGAGAGCTGTTCTATTTCACAAATAAGTCATTCTCCATTCCTACATGCACCAGAAAAAATTACAAGCTGTATCCTGTCTTTTATTTCCACTGTAAATTAGTGACATTAGAGGCATGTGTCACAATCTGAAACAAAATTTAAGCTTGGTTCTCAAATATTAAGATGGTTGAAAAATCTAAAATTCCTGGAATGTGCCATCACTAACAAGCATAATTTACACTTCTTATTCTGATAAGCTTCCCTTTCTTCCCTCATTCCTGTGCAAATGGGACAGAGCTGCTGGCTCAGTGTAGTATCTCATCTGTATCAAAGTCATCTCTCATCTGTATTAAATTATGGTTACACAGTTTCAGTTCTCACATTTCGTTAGGGGCTCAAATGAAGGACAGAAGGTTTTAACAGGTAGCATTGAAAACTTTGCTTAAAAATAGCCAACTTGGTCCAAGTTTTAGTGAGATCTTCCTCCATTCCTTACATGCCAACATGCTCCTCACAGCACCAACAATCCTTGAGTACTTTGATCAGTACTTTAACCTGCTTCTCTCTCTCAGCAACATGCAGGGGCAAGAAGTATTCCTTTAGTAACAGAAGACTTTAGCTTTTGTCAACTCTTGTTTTCAAGAATCAGTTTTAGTATTTTCATTTAAATCTATTATTTAAGGACCTGGAGTTGAAAACATTAACTGCTCATCTTCTCTTCTCCTGCCCCAGTCTATAAACATACAATAGAAATTATATAATCAAGGAAGTAAGAAGAGGGAGTAGAGTAAGAAAGCCCAGATTGTCTCAAGTTTTTGATTTTGTTGAGCTTTTATTTCCTCCTCTAACAGAGCTCTCCCTGTTTCATCCAAAAAAAATCTCTTCCATTCATAACTGATCAAAAGATTCAAGTTTACATGACAAAGGGGCCTCCAGCAAGCAGAAGTTTTAATCAGCAGCCCAGTATAACCCTGTTCCAATTTTCCCTTGTGGACCATATGAGATTTTGCTGATAATAACCTGGTCTCACGTTCTTTTTCTATTTTTAAGGTGTCTGCAAAACAAGCTTTGGGTGAGTGCACTATATGAGTTACTATTAAAAAGAAATAAAATATCACAAAGGGATTTTGCTCTTTCATGAAAACGTTTCAAAATAATTCTCTAAAGTATTAACTCCCACAGACTTGTTAGAGCTCTGGAGAAAAAATCTCCCAACATTTTAAGCAGTCATTGGTGAGATCTCTCTCACTTCCAGAGGCTTAGACTCAACTTGCACCCCTCCAGTTCTGACTCCACCTGATTCCTGGAAGACTCTCCAGGAAAGAACCAGCCCCTCCAAAAGATGAGAATCCAAGTGTTGTTTGGTTCCCCCATCCTGATATCCCCTCCCTCCCTACACTTTCCTCCTCACTGGCCTTACAGACATGATTCTTTCTCACCACACTGGGGAATTAAGAGTCTCATCAGTGATTTCTTATTTTCTTTTGATGTGGTGACTGTGCTCCATATCACACCTTCTGTATGGCCTATTTTCACCACAGCACTCTCTTTGTTTTGCAGACTGCTCACAATAACAACAAGGTCTGGATTAGCTTTCAGATGCCTCCATATCTTCTTTACAGTTCATTTCTGGACTATTTTCATTTATGGCAAATCTTTGCAATGTGCATAACCTTTCAACCTTCTTTTTTTGTGTCTCCAGCTCTGTGGCACAAGGCATATTGACTAGCCTGTGGCAGCTTAACTCTTATTGACAGACTCTGAAGAATCCAATTTACAGCACTGGCTCCTATGCCCTTAAAGCAAAGGTGAATAAACAGATCTAAAGGGCATCATATCTCTTACTCTGTGTTTGAATGGCATCAGTAATATATTTCACTGAGGTTGTTCCTGTTGCTGTATCAGGCAGCACCTAACCAGGTGACCTTTTACACTTTAATTTTGTGTCTTTTCAAGACTGATTACATTGTGAGCTTTGAATTGTTTCACATTTCTATATTTCCTGTCTGTCACCTAAGAAGACACTTCCTTATTGCTTCAAATACAGTACAATATCTGAATAATATGTGCCCTCTAGGTTTTGCCAAGGGAGCAAACCTACAACACAAAAAAACTCCTCCCCTTAGTATTCTACTATTATAGAAAAAAAAAAAAAATTGGTCATTGATTGGTATCTGACCTCCTGATAGGTCTCAAAATAAATGCTAGAGACAACAAAAATGTACAGTTCAACAGAATGATGCATATTAAACATTAACAGTTGCATAAAAGTGGAATTTTTACAAGATGATTAGAAGTGTTTAACAGAAGAGAAACTGTTGAGACCAAACTGTGTTCCAGGAGCTGTTTAGGCAAATAATATATTAAAACAAACAAACCAGTAGTGCTATTTAGGGAACTTCCTCCAGCAATCTTTCATGAATGATTTAAAAACAGCATCACTGCTCTGACTTTATTTCATTACTTGGCTTTACATATGAACAAACTGAATGAGATGCATTTATCTGAGTTAACAGCTGTGTATGTACTACATGTAGGGCAAAGACATTTTCACACAATTCCTCCTGCATGGCCCTGCAGTGAAATTAACACTGGATTTGTGATCTGAAAGTTATTACCAAGGCAACAGATAGAAATCAAACAGTGTTATGACTTCACTACAGGCAAAAGGAAAAGTAGAAATCAAAAGAAAAATGTGGAAAAATTTCTACTAAATACAAAACTCCTTCAATAACATAAAAAGAAATGCTAGACAATACTGGTTTGAATATATTTCTTCTTTAAATAAATACTTTGTTATTGAGTTACCTCCAAAGTCCTTCTTTAAATATGTTTTCACAGCCTGAAGAACTACAGGAACAGATATTATCACTTACCATTAAGAAAACCACAGTAAGGTAAAACAAAACAAAACAAAACAAAGAGTACAGTCAGCAGGACTGTGAGTCGATTTTCAATGTTTTAATACAAATGTCCAACCTTCTGACTGGTTTTCCACAGAAGATTTAATTCATGAAAAACTGGAGGTAAAATAGTGCACTTGAGCACATAGCTCCTGCTACTGAGGCTACATTAAAAATAAAACATGTTCCAAATGAGAAGACAGATAACAGGATTTCTTTTAAAGTAATTTGGTATGTTAACTCCTACACAGTTCTTTGCATATGTGGTTTTGAACCTGTTATAAAAATAAACATTGATTTCCAAATGAAGATATTACAAGCCTTTGTATTAGTCACAGTCAACATCAAATTTAAAAGGAATTTACTTCTGTGAAAGCATTACATTGAAAAATGCCAATATATTAAAGGCATTTAACATAGAGTTTTGTTGAAAAATTTAATTTTTTTTTCAGTTGAAGTGGTCATTCTTTGACTCACTGATTTAATGGTCCAGATTTGGGGGGAAAAATACAAACAACACAAAACTCCCACAACTCAGCAGATGTTCAGCACCAACAAATAAGGAAAAACACTAATACTTATAAGATTTATGAAATGAAAAAAAATCCAGTGTTTCAAAACAGAATGGGAGCCTATAGTTAAGAGCTCCTTACAATACCTCACATCAGCACCCTGACTCTCCCTGCTCTGCATTTTCAGAAGGATTTTTTATTGTTCATTTTTTACCCTGATGAAATTTATAATGCAAATAAACGTCCACTTCAATATCATTTAATGGTTTTGGCAGTCTAGGATTTTTTAAGTTTGCCTAGGATTTAGGTGGGGGCTGTGTTTGATTTTTCTATTTTTTTAATAATAAATGGATAGATTATGAGAATTATCAGAAGATGTGGGATGTAAAAGTTTGAATTAAAGGAAACTAGCCTTTACTTATAAACTTACATTAATCTGCTATTGTATGTCTACTAATTTCAACACTAACCCCCCCAAGTATGTTATTTCTTATACTTTCTCTATTGTTGTAACAGTTTAAGTAACTAGAAACTATGATTGTTTCCTCCTTCCCTCGAGACACTCAATATAGTACCTCTAAGCACTGAACTATGTTCCAATAATCATTCTGGATTTTACTTTATTTCATCCCACTAGTCCCATTATATAGCATCTTGAAATACTTCCTTCATCCTCTGATACTCAAACCTTCAAAACTTTTGTATCTGAATTACCTATCCTTTGATCTCCAACAGTTAGAACAAGGATGTACCTTGTAAAAACCATCTTCCAAAAACTCTGGTTAGTTTGATCAACAAGGCAAGCAGCTTAAATAGGATGTGTATTTTACAGCTTTAATCTAGTTAACTACTCCATCATGATTCACTGCTTTGTTTTGCATCTTTTTTTCTTAAGTGGCACAAAGCTGTGATTTTCCTTTTCTATTTTAAAAGGAAGAAGAACACAAAATGCACAGAGAAATGGCATTAGCAGTGAGAAGCTTCAGCCTAAGAAGGAATCTTGATTGACATATGGCATTGGCCAAACAACCCAAATTTCAAGTTTTACCTTTGTTTTATGGCAAATTACAAATGTATAATTTTTAAACAAAAATTCTAAAACATGAGAGTTATCTTTAAGACACAGTAAATGATACATAAACTTTAGCAATATAACTGCCTTTAAAAATGTTCAAATTTACTGAACTGCCTTCTGGGACCTACATCCATCCAGGTCACTCAGCCTTGCAGTTTGCTGGTAAGTACAAAACCAAAAGGAAGGCTAATGCCCAACCACTGCTCATCATTCTTGCATAGGTATAGAGCCATATCAGATGCCCAGCAGTAAGACACAGCTATCTTCTCTTCCCATCCCTCTCCATGACTCTGAATATCAAATCATGCCTACCTGCACCTGCACCCTGCCTGTGGAACAAAGAGCTATTTCTTTTTTCTCAGACCTGCTGCAGTGTCCCTTAACCAGCTGATCTTGTGTTGGCATGTTTGATTTTAATTCATGGATAAAGCTATTGGCATCCTGTCATCAACAGATTTATGTTTCAGCCACTTCCCAGCAGATTTACTAAGGCACACTCCCCTTATTAGGTGGCATTCCCTTCCCACATCAGTATTTATTAATGACTGAGAAGCAGGAAGAACATCAGAGCAAGGTCCAGAGAAGCTGTGCTCAGGCTCCTCCCTGACCTGCACCGATGGGGAGGTGAAGGCAAACAGAGGGAATGGAAAGGATTGGCTCTGCCAATTCACAGCTGCTGCAAATACTGCCCAGGGTTCTTGCTGAGAGCATGTGATGAAAGGGAATTTCATATTTCTTGTTATCCACACAACCAGCATCTCAACTGCTGACAAGAACAGCTTCTGCCCAGCCTAAGGCTCTGTACTTCCAGCCACACTTTCACCTCCAAATCTGAGTTTGTCCTTGGCCACAGTTCCAAAGCTGCTGCTTCTCTCTATAGGTTGTGTAATAATTTTTCAAACTTAATGGATGGATTTTCACAGACAAACTAATTGTTCAGTTCAGATCTACCATTTTACTGGGGGAAAAATAATTAAAGTTTAATAATCGTCATCATCATCATCTATGTTCCAGGGCTTGGAAAAAATACCATATAAGCCAGTTTCTACACAGTAAAATTGTGTCCAATATGTACAACTTGGTGAGCATCAGATGTTTGAAGTTGGGGTTTTTAATATATTTTCTTTTCAATGCACTCTTTACTTTAAAAGAAACAAGCTCAGCTGTGGTAACAGTACACTGTCTATGGAAAAGTGGTTGCTGAACATGCAAAACTTTCAAAAAACTTGAGTCAGAGTTTCATTTTCCTTTTCAAGTACCATGAAACTGAACAGGCAGTTTATTCATTTAGAATGTTTTACAGTGAGTAATATGAAATTATTTTGCATATTAACTACAATTTGCTCCTCTCAAGAGCTGTTAAAAGTTAATCACATTATTTCTGTATAGCACATTCAACAGAGGCAGCTGGTGTAATGGGAGACTCAGCTCACCTAGTGTGTTTGACTAGATTAGACTTCTGTTCAGTTTTCTTCCAAAAATGTCTGCAATCTATATAAAAAGTACCTATATGCCACTGAAGTATTCCATGTGATGAGTTTGCACACAACACTATCTAAAACATCTTGCAATATGAAAGGCTAGAATGGTAAAATGAAGGGTCACTTCTCAAAAGAATGTTATTGGAAGAATTTATGAAAACCTAATAAAAAATCTCTAATAGATTATTGCCTGAAAAGCAAGTGCAACATAGAGTTTCTTTTTGTTTTATTAAACATCTCCTAAAGCCTAAGAGGAAAATGCAAAATTTAAAAGAAAGATACAAACTGGACAGTTTACCTGCTACAAAATACTGAAGGATGAAAACCTAACTAGGCAGCAGCCTTAATGTTATGGAGTCATCAGAGAAAATTAGACATGTCAATTGCCAAGTTTTCTCAATTATCCTGACAATACTACCAAGTTTGTATCTGGAAAGACCATTAATGTAATAGTCCCTCCTTCAGTCAGACTTAAACCCAGATGGGTCTGAGAGTACTCAAGAAAAACTGAGGTGACAAGTCACTGGCCATCCAAAAATAAATGCCACATGGCAGTCTGCTTGGGAGTTACTGTGCCAAATTTGAATTTAAGTCAAGAGTACAATAAAAGGTACTCTCCTTCAGTAACTGCTGTGCAAATTGGATGACATTCAGCATTGAGTCAGCTTGGGGTTTTGTTTTGTTCGTTGAGGGTTTTTTGTTTGGTTGGTTTTTTAGAATACAGAATGCTACTTTCTGGATTTTGTTTTAATATGCACAGACAGAGAACAATAGAAACCTATATAACATTAAAAGTCAATGCCTGAATACAAATCACAAGAAAAATGTGAATCACCATTACTTTTCACCAGTAGAACTTCTGTTTACAGATCTCAGCAACTATTTCCCAGTATTCAAAACAATGACCAATGCCCTAGGAAAACCTTATTTCAATGACCAGCTTATTCATTATAAATCTGTCACTACCTGTAAATACATTCAGTCATTAATTATAAATCTCTATACAGCTGCTGATGCTGAAAGAGTAGAGAAGGTTGCTACAACTTGTGCTGTAATTCACGAAAGAAGGTATTTATTCAATGATCTTAAAAAGACTAAGTTTATCTGCAGTCAGATATGTCAGATATTGTCCTATGTTCCTTATTCAGAATTTCATTCTGATGAAGTTAAAAAACTGGAATTTGAAGACAAGTTTCTGAGCCTTGACTTTCACCACCCCTCCTGGGATGCAGCTGCACACCTGTGTTAAGCAGAAGTACCTCGAGCTTGGTTTGAGGCTACAGCAAGGTGCTCACAGGTTTCAGCTCTGCAATTGCTGCACAACAGAGCTGGTGATTAAACCTGCCAGGAAATGTGCTTTGCTTCCATGAAACTCCTCTCTGGCCTCCATTAAACTCTAGAAGTATCTTGACTTCTTTCCCAGTCCCACTCCTATTTTCTTTAATTCTCTCATTCACATTCAGTACACAATTTTTCCACTTTTCGTATTAATTGTTCTAATATTCTTAACTTATCTTGAAACCTTCAATTTCCTCATTACATAACCTCTTCTTGTCCTCTTTTGTATTTTTCTTCTTTTATCCAGCTTCTTTTTCCTCTTTCATTATTCTGAGCTTTTTTCTTTCTCCATATAGTATTTTATTCCCCTTTCTATTTCTTGCCATGAGAAAAAAGATGCTTCTTTTTATCTCCTTTTTTCTGGTTCTTTTGTTTGCTTGCATAAATTAAAAAAGCAAGACTGTTAGAGCTCAAAAGCATCTGAGGACCAAATCCAAACATCAATACATTTTATATGTGGCTTCACTTAACTTTTAGGAGATGCAAAGATATCTCAGAAATAAAAACCCCATATTTTATTAAATAGGATTAACAGATCATATACACCTGCAAATATCTTAGCAAAAATGCTGAAGGTCATATACTCTCCCTGTTGACACATTATACCACTTTCCTGTTGCAGAAAGCTTTTTTAACACAAAGTGAAAAGATAATGGCAATTTACAATATTAGCACCCCATCAAACTTAGTGTTTCAACTGCAGAACAAAGTATTTTGGCTTTCATCAAGTCCACTTAAAGTACTGTGAGAGTAAGAAAAATCAAGATGATATAGCTGTCTCTTCAGTCTTATCTCAGATTTATAGTCCTGAGGGCACAGGCAGTCTTTGGGAACAGACAACAAACCTCTCCAGCACAGCAGAGTCTCCAGCACAGGTCATACCACCTACGTGCAATTCTGACAAGACAATACTGAACTCCCTCCAATTATAGCTAAATTACTGCCTAGCATTCAAGATAACTTGGGATTTTTTCCAAAACCTTTCTTCCCCATGGTTTGGAGACTTTTTACTGCCATGAGGCTGCACATTAAAAAAAATGTTTTCAGAAATCCTAGTTCTGCAGGAACATGAGCACAGAGATAAAACATCCATTGATGGTTTTCACTATACAATGTGAAACAGTTCAAAACTTTCAAGTCTCCTCTTCTTCCCACTCCCCCACTCCCCAAAAATGGAACTTCTCCATTTTTTTAACTTTTAACTAAGAAACTAATAGGAAAAAATAATTTGAAGTCCTCAAAATGGTCCTCTTCCCCCAAGTACTAACTATGGGCCACTTTGAGTTTGAAAATATCTTAACATCACTGATTTAACCAAATTCTGGGATATGTAACTATTAAAAAGCTAATTTGTAGTAACTGCTCCCCTGGATTATAACTTCCTTCACAAGGCTTTTCTCAGTCTCCTGCCAGGCAGATTTGTGCTCCAGGCTTGAAACAGCAAGCTCCTGTTTTCAAGATGAGAAAACACTAGAAGGATAAGGAACTGAGAAGTTAAACCATTTCAGACCTGCTCACACCACTGTGAGAGATGCTTGTCTAAAATTGTATGACTTTATCTTTAACAGGTCAGTTGAGCTGGCAAAAGCCATGACAAAAAGGAAACATTTGTTCTGCGTCAGGCACTCCATCAGAGACCAGCAATATCCTTGTTCTTAGGGGGAAAAAAGGAATCAAAGCAATAGGTCACTGAGCTCAATTCTTTTGCTGACTAAATTTATCACACTAGAATGTGTTCCTGTGACAGTCACAATCTCCTTAGCCTATTTTTACATTTTGCTTCTCTTTAAGATCCACCTCCTCAATGCAGAGGTTGCTCCACATACTGTTCTCACCAATTCAGAAACATCCTGTTCGTGATGAGTTTCTGGCTCCTCGGGGCTGGATGTTATACACATACACAGATGATTCAAGTATGATATGAAACTATTTCTGTGCAAAAACCAGATCAATTTATTGCACAATGAGAAAGGCTGAGTACAGGCTTCAACAATTCTTATAGGAATTCTTCTGGTTTTCCTCTCCCCATCCTCAAGAGAACTCCAACTACACATGGACTTCATTGCTCTCACTGGCTTCATTACTGATAGGCAGTTTTTAACCAGAAAATTTATACCAGATTACTGAATTATTAAGCATAGAACCTCTAGATTTTTATTATTATCTCCATGTGTTTCTTGTAATTTTTGCTTTTTATCATCTCTTCTTCTACTGAGTACACTAAGTAACTATTTTTAGACCCCTGCAAAATTCCTCTAACACCCATAATTTTTGATTCAAGCTTTTCTTTTCTAAAATTGATGAGCTACTCAGTAAAGCATATACAAACTGGGGAAGTATTAAATCATTCTACAATTGTGTTCTTTTTATATTTTCATGTCCCTTTGTGATTTGATTATGGGGGTTTAAATGAGCTTTTCAGACACACACAAATTCACTCTGATGGCCTTGCCTTTCCTACAGTAAAATACAAGATTAAACAAATTATTTTATTTCATTATTATATCTCAAGCCAGAAGAGTAGAACAAGTCAGAGCCCATCATGGACACTGCCATGTTAACTGGTCAGAGGGCAACCAGAGGCTGAATTCTCTGCCACAGAAAGCCAGGCAACTGTAAATTGGGGTCATCAGCCTCTTCTTCTGCAGCCTAAAAAGGGCCAATAAACAAGGATTTACAGTAGCACCAAAGGTACAGTGAATATCCACTGTCAAAATATTTTCATGATTGTTTTTGAGAAACCACTGAAGGAAAGCCCACACAACACTAGACCCTCCAACCATAACCAATGCCTGTTTTCATGCTGCAAGAGAACAGCAATCACAGCATGACACAACTAAACATTATGAAAAGAAAACTAGTGCTTAGAGAGTTAATAGCATCTGACAGTTCCTTAAGGTACCATCTAATTACAGCATTAAAAGGCAATCACCAATTTCTATGTAAGCAAACCATCAACAGACAGTTGCTTACTCGTATTTGAAAAATGTCCTTTCACAGGAGAATGTTTGTCTTGCATGCCTGAAAACTTTAGTTATACTGGAATATTAAAAGAGACTGGATAATGCAAATGGTTGACAATCCAGTCCTTTAACAACAGTGCCTTCATGTGTTTATTATAGGCATTTTATTATTTTAAAGCTAAGATTCAACCACGTTTTAGAGTTGTAATTCTGCCCTCCTACACATCCACAAGCAAATTAGGTCAATTCCAAACTATTTGTAAAACCTCCTACATAGAAAGGAGTTTGAGATTTTAAAACATAGTAAGTTTAAAATAAACAAAGTCAACCTACCAGTGTCATAAACCTTGTGAACTGTCAATTTTTTGTTCTAGCCTAATAAGGCATCCCAAAGTAGTAAGAACCAATTGTGAGAATGACTGTCCTTGGTCAGAGATTGCATGCATACCACATTTCATAACATTTTAATAATGCTTATTATGTAAGTTTCCCTAATTAACTTCTAAACTTATTTCTACATTTGGCATCTGTAACATCCTGTGGCAATGAGTTCCAATATGTAATTATGTGTTGCATGCAAAAATGCTTATTTTAAACCTACTGCTGGGTAAGAGCTAGGAGTCATCAAAAATGTGTTAGAAGAAATGATGAATAATCATGCTCTCCCCATGCTCTCCATAACATTAGTAGCTTTATATACCTCTTGTATTTCTTCTGACCTCATTTCTTTTCCAAGCTGCAGAGTTCTAATACTCCTGTTCAAACACAGGTATCTCTTTCCCCACACATTACCTGGTTTGTTCTTATTAAAAGAAAGGACATCTGTAACTGTTTGTACTATTCCAGTTTGGCCATGGGTGTTGTCGTGGTGTTTGTATAGAACGATAATGCAATTGCAAGCCCTCTTTTTTGAGGAGTAACAATTTAGACTGCCATGCATGTTGGTTACCCAGTTCCCTCCTGCTGGCATTATTGAATGACATTGTATAGTTAATGCACTTGCCATTCCACTGATTTGTTATCTTGCATTATCTTCCCACAACTGCTCATGTTCACAGATTTGGGGGATCTTTATATTGTCAATGCTGTATGAATACAAGCTGTTATTTTGTGGTCTAGCCCCTTCCACAGATTTATTAAAGCAGCAAAGATCTTCATATAGATCGTTGTAGGAGTCTATTCTTGGTTTGTGATAACTGATCTTCTATTCTCATCCTTTTTTTTCCTATCTTAAATAGTTATTGACACGACAGGACTTCTCACTTACTTCTGTCACTATAAGATTTCTTCAAGAAACTTTGGCTGCAGCTGCAATGGTTGCTTAGGATGGTTAATTTATGTGGGATTTACAGTTCTAAAACAACCATGGACTCACATCTAAGAAAGCTATAATCTGTCTACAACAATCATGTTGGCTCTTCCTCATTGTTTTATATTGTACATGTTAATTTTTCATATTTATAAACACAGTTTATTTGATTCTATGAAGTTTTAATTAATTTTTATAAAGACAGAAATAAAACTTTCTGGGCTGTAGCTTCATGTAAATTATGCTATACTTCCAAATTCAGTGATTACGGATGCAAATTACTCCAGACCTGTTGAGTGTACCCTGATTAATTTGTTATTTTTTAATCAGTTTGCTCTAGAAGTTCTTCCTCTAATACCTGAGTGTCAAGTAGACCACCTGAGACATCTTAAGTAAGCTCTAGTGTAAAAAGCTTCATATACCCTCTATAATTAACATAAATGCAAAAAGTGTCTTTGTGAGATTTGGTGCTAAACACTTATCTTCTGCTAGTGTACTCCCAAAGTCTTGATCCTTTACTGGGCCTGGAGACTATTAGGTTACTTGTGTCTGAAAAATTTATCAGTGCTCTTTCTGTGTCTGTCTTCTGGCTTTCTCACATAACTTACCAGTTTTGTATCCAAGTGTTTCCCACATTGGTTTACAAACTCTACTTTATGAAGTCTTTCTTTACCTGTTACAGAATTCCCTCCTTTGCAGTTTAATAATACTGAGTCTGAGCCATTTTTTCTTCCAGTATGACAGATGGCAGTGTTTACTCTAACACTTAATATGGTAGCTCTTGATACCACTAAAAGTCTTATTCTTTTAGCTGTTCCTTTTAACAGTTTCCTAAGAGGCATGCTCCCTTAGGCACAGTTTTCTCTGTAAAATGTTATGGCAACATATTTTATACCTGCTCTTAAAACAATATGGCAACCATATTCATTATGATTAGTCCTGTAGGGCAGCCCAACAATAATTTCATCTTAAACAAGGTCTTGTACATTGCACATTTGTCAAGAGCTACTCCTGTTGTGAGCTGACAGCTTGTCAGAAAGCCCAATACATCATTCTTCACTTCCACATTTACTGAGTCTTTATACACTCAACAAAACCATGTAAAAGCAGGAAATGTTTCTTCCCTCAGCATTCTTTAGCACTTCACAGTAATGTTCCACCTCATTAACATGGTTAGTCTAACCCTCACCTCACTGTGATCTATTTGCACACAAATTCAAACCATAAATGTGCCTTCTTGTCCACACATACGTAGCTTTGACCATAAACCCTAACACAATAATGCATCTCTCAGAGTACAGTTTGTATTCTCATGTCCATAAAAATGTTTACCTCTAGACTAACATCCTCTTGCAACAATTTTCCATGATGCCAAATATATCAACATCTGGATTTCAAACCAGCATTCCAGCTCTCACACTCAATTTTTCACCTTTCAGACCTTGTTCAGAAGACCATCTATAACTGCTAATGGTCTAATTGATTTGTTTCTAGTACTTTATAAAAAGAAGCAATTGTGAAATACATACATGACGGTGTTAATCCCTGACAGTTGTTGAAACATCTGCAGACCACAACCCACAATTAAGGCTCTTCGAGTTGGAGGGTATGTTAGCATTCTGCAGATCACAGGTCCAGCTTAAAAAAAAAACAAGACAACAACAAAAGAATACATAATAGTTCTTAAGTGAATGCTATCAAGACAATGTTGCCAGGCATAGCAGATTTTGCACCTTAGTTTCAAGCAAACTTGTATTATTTAAATTATTTTTTTAACAATTTGGTTATTTCAGTTCTGCTTTTCCACACTGTACCACTAAAAGGATTCTCGAGAAGCCCAAGCAAAAAAATGAAACTATTTTTGTGCATGTCTATTACTGGTGTGAAACATACAGCTCTCCTTATATCACACTAAGAGATTGCCCATCAGCTGCAACTGAATGTACTCAAAAGTTATCACAAAATATCACTGTTGTTTCCTTTCAAAAGCTTCCTTTGCTATTGAGAGGCTATTTCAGAAATGCCATTACTCACTGCTCAGATCTGGATATTGAAGATAAATTGTTCTCCTTAGTCCCCAGAAGACTCAATTTCCACAAACCAGTTGCAAGTGTGGGTACTTTGAAGGTACAGGTTAGATCTACTCTGCACAGCTCAAAGGCCAGCAGAAGGAGTAGAAATTAATTAAATTTATTACATATCTTTGGTAGCAATGGCATGCTGCTGAATTTAAAACTTTCTCAATGAGGAAAAGAAAACCCACAACAATTTCTGGCTAACAGAGAAAGTTTTATTCTCCAAGACTTTCAAAGTATCCTATTAAAAAAAAAAGAAAAAAAAAAGCAATACAGAGAGCTGTGGGATAATAGCCAAAAATTTAAAATCCCTGGCTCCAGTATTTACTTGAACTTCTCTCTGCCCAAAGCAGTGCTTTTAGTGCTTTTTCACCACTACAGTCTGGCAAAACATTCTGTGTTTTATACATCTTGTCACATCTGGTATACTCACTCAGAACATCTAATCATAATATGAGTAAGTCAAAATAGTTGCCATCAAAGAAAAATAAAAAAGAGAGAAGTGAAGAGGATCTACATTTTTATATTTTCAAAGTGTTTCCTGAACATACAGAAAATATTGAAAGTATTGATTCAGTAAAAAACCCTATATAAGTCTGTTAGTGAAGAACAATTTACATGCAGAATTTCACTGCTGGCAAGCTATGAAGAATTTCAAGAATTAGACTCAAGATGGGGGTTTAGATAACATTTTCTTCATTGAAAGATAATCAGACCTGCCTAAGAAAAACTTATTTACATTTAAAATTATGGTATTTCTCATTCATATCTCAACTGTATCATCATTTAACTTAACTTTTTTAATAGCAGAATACAGCCTAACAAATTTTCTAGCTGGTTTCCAAGTAACACTAACATCCACAGTACACAGTCCCACATGTCCTGCCATTTAGCCACATCATTACCTGAAAAAGTCTCCAAGTAAAATCAAGTGACAGGTACAGTCAGTCCATAGATCTCTAAGATATTCTCAGGCAAGACACAACATCTGACAAGGGTTCCATACTCAGAGGCATTTCCTCAGTGGAAAAGCAACAAAGCCAGCACTTGCTGCTAGCTAGGAGTACTCCAGAGCTCAAATTTCACAAAGAGAAAAGATTTACTAATAAATGTACCCACAAAGCTTAACTCAGTCCTAAGGTTCTCATACTCTGTGTCACACCTGAGCACAGAGGCTTTGGACTTATAAATCTTACCTGGCAACTGATTCTGCAGCCTCTGCTGTAAATCCAGGCTGCAGAATGCCTATGAGAGATCTTTCATTCTTCATAAACTTTGTATAAGGTCCTTAACTGAATTCATGATCTATCTTTATCCTCAAGGGACATTTTAGACAACCTACATCTTCAAGTCCACCATAAATGATCCTGCTCATTGAATAAGTGGAATTCTGCACCAGGGACTGTTAGGAAAGGAGGCAGAAATGTCCTAGGGAACTGATGCAAGGTTTTTAATAATTTCTGATCCACTCAGCTATTTGATAGAAGTTTATAAAGCTTTATTCACAATACAGCATTGTACAAAACAGTTGGGAAGAGGG
Source organism: Notiomystis cincta (assembly GCA_013398075.1). Classification (NCBI taxonomy): domain Eukaryota; kingdom Metazoa; phylum Chordata; class Aves; order Passeriformes; family Notiomystidae; genus Notiomystis; species Notiomystis cincta. The sequence goes on from VZRX01021896.1 coordinate 167,966, forward strand.
CACTAAAATGAATAGTGAGAAATTAAAGCAGCTGTTCTCAGAAAATGGTTTGCAGCTCAGAGGGAGTCATGAGCTCTCAAGAAAGCTCCATCAATCAAATTAGTTTGTGCACCTGAAGTGCAGCCCTGCAGAAATTTTAAGACCATATAGTGAAGTTTAGACCTTTAGGTCAGAACTTTACACTTTAGACCTTTAGAACATGCAGTCAAGCTAAATTCAGTAAGTACTTGGAATTTTTCAGACTTATTATTTATTGTATCAGAAAAATGATGCTAAAAATTATCATACTCAAGTCAGTGTTTAAAAAGTTTTGCTCCAAATATGTACCATGGCAACCACCACATATCAATAGGCATACACAAAATTAAAGGATTTTCTTTCATAAAATTCACAGCCTTCAGGTTTACAAACCAATAAATGGAATGAAAGAAATAAAGAAACTGCTAATCTCTGTATTAAAGGAGCTTTACAAACTCAACTAAAAAGCCCAAAGGACTGACTGTGAGGTGACTGGTTTTAAAACAGCAAATGAGTATGAAACTTTTTATTAAAACTATCTAGCTCTGAAATTAGCTGTACTATATTTGCATTTTCTCATCAGCAATCCTTCCATCCATATTGTTGAGTTCATATGTTACCATGTTCTTAAAAATAAACAACTCTGGGCATACAATGGATTTTAGGAACAGAAAATGAGTTTAAAATAAAAAATTAAAACCAAAACAAGTTTTCAGAATTAAAAAAAAATTTTCTTCTGACAATAAGTATTCTGAAAACTAAAATGTTACTTCAGTAGTTTCTGATAACCCTTAAATATGCTGTTAGTTATGACAACAGATTAAAACAGCACTAAACAATAAAACCATTACACCTTTAAAAAATGGAACAACTTAACTGCTCATAGAACTAGAGGGAAACAGATGACTTAAACATACAGGAAAAAAAAGAAAACCTATTTGGCAATTTTTACAAAGGACAAAACAGATATTTGTCTCCAAAAATCAATTTTTTGTTAGTAATAGTTCTGCTTTAATTATTGTTGTTTTCTTTTCATCTAAGAGATTTAGACATATTCCTGCATCAGAATCACTTCATTTGAACTTGAGAAAACACCAAGATGTTTGTTTTCCTCCTTCTAATCTATGAATAAAAATGAAGTCAGAACGATGAGACCTCCTAATGCCTTGATGAATTTAATGAGAATAGATTTGGCTGGACTTTTTGTGCTGTTGTTTCTGATAATTACTTTAACTGAAGTAAATGTCTTTAACACATAACGTTTCCAAGGGTTCAAAACATGCTACAGTAAAGGGCAGCTGGAGTTTCCTCTATGCAAAATGACAAAACAAGATAAAGAGCAATGGAAAAACAAGGATATTGCTGAAGGTGACATTACTTGAAGTGGTGATGCACAAAGTGGCTGCTGTGATCCAAGCAGATATTGTGTAGCTTAATCTAAACTGTCCACCAAAATAGACATTCCTCCTTATAACTAAAAAGCAAAAATAGAACTTGGAAGTTTAGCTTCACATTCAAACAAACTTATTAGCTTACACTGAGCTAAACAGGGGAGAAGAAGCTGTTCTTGTCAAAACATTACTTCTGAAAGTGAGTGATGCTCTCCAAACACAACATTTTGACTGGTTATCTGAAATTTTAATGGCAGCTCCTTATATTTTAGCAGTTATCCTTGTTCCTAGGCATAACCCACAAGTTAGGCTTGGAAATTATGAATCACCTGGTAAGGCATCTTGATTTTCATCTGTATGAGCAAAATGGATTGTATGGCAATCATAGGAGCTTGGGTATGATCCACAGCCAACTAAAAGATGAGATAATTTTCAAAGGCAACACAACAAAAACATTAGTTCAAAAATGAATTCATATAATGAAAGCTAAAAAGCCAAAAATATGTATTAATGAAGTCTTAATATCTCCTTCTGAAAATGACCTGCATTCACTTTCCAGAAAAAAAAAATAGTAGTATAGACATAAAGCCAACCTAAAAATCCCACAGCAAAGGCACGCAGACATCTGGTGCCTGGAAACCTTGTGATTCCTCATCCCTCAAATTATTAGTAGAATAACTGGACAGATTTCACAGCCAGGAATCTATGGTTAGAGACTGGGCCCTGCCAAAGTCATTTGCAGGTTCAAACATTCTTCTGCCAGCTAATCTAGGTAACAGCTTGTAGCAACAGCTTAAAACCTTATAGGGCTCCTGCCAGCGTTTTGTACTCTCTGCATTTCCAAAAAGGCACGTTTAGCCAAGCAACAAGACAGTCACTCATCAGTTTAGCATCAATTAAGCTCAAGATTCAGATTAGTTTTCTGGATCTTTCTTGTTCAAATGCCCTCTCTTCCACTCAGATAGATCTTCGAGGAACTGGTCTACAGCAGGGACCAAAAAAAGAAAGTTTGGGCTGGTGATCTCAATAAGAGAGGACAAACATGGGAATCATTACTGCTTTTCTCTTCCTTACAAAATGGCAGCTTCCAGTCCAGCCTTCTCTGCATCATCTGCAGAACCTTCCTGCAGACTCTTTCTTCACCTAAAACTCCTGCTCTAAAGCACTTATAGCTAGTTATTATTTCCTGTGTATGAATAATACACTTAAATAAGCACTCTTTTCCTCCCCTTTGCCTATGATATGATTATTTCCTAAAAGTATCAACTTCATTAATTTTTCCTTTCTTTAAAATTTAAGAAATCAAAATAAAACAGAATTAGCTTTAAGATCAAAACTGCATTAATTATTCTGTGATGATACAAAACTATCTTATCTAAGTACCATACCCATACCAAGGGCACAAAGATGATCAGAGAGCTGAAGCACCTCTCCTACAAAGGCTGAGAGAGATGGGGTTGTTAAGCCTAGAGAAGAGGCAGCTCTGGGGAGGTGGGTTATTGCAACCTTTCAGTACCTAAAACCTTATAAAAAAAGAGAGAGGGGGATTTTTTGCATGAGCAGGTAGTGATAGGACTAAGATGAATGTTTTTAAACTAAAAGGGGAGAGATTTAGATTAGATACTAGGAAGAAATATTTTACTGTGAGGGTGGTGAGACACTGGAATGGGGTTGAGCAGAGAAGCTGTGGATGCCCCATGGCTGGAAATGGGCAAGGCCAGGTTGGATGGGGCTTTGAGCAATCTGGTCTTATGGAAGATTCCCTGCCCATGGCTGAGGGGTTGGGACTAAATGATCTTTAAAGTCCCTTCCAACTCAAACCATTCTGTAATTCTATTCTAACCAGACATGCATATACAAGCTAATTAGACATAACCATCTAGATTCTAGATAATTAAGTAGTGCAAGGAAGATTTCCATCCCTAGATGAAATGGAAGGGGTTTTTTGTATGCTCAGAAAACCTGGATTTCAAATAAATGGTCTCTCTAAATGATATTTTTAATCCACACATTGTGAAAAGAAACCCTAATATAGATTTTTTTTTTGTTTTGACAGCAAGTTGAGTTGGTCTTTGGGAGTTCTGAAAATAAAGATATTTTCTTTTATCTGTAAAAGGAAAAAATCTTTTCTTTGATACCATATTTTTTGATACAAAGCTTTGGTGATGGAAAATCTATATGACCGAGTACTTGCACAAAGGCAGCAGCAATTAATAACACCTCTGAATAGAACAAGAAGCAGTGGCAAGTAGGGCAGCAAGGAAAAAAAATACTTTTTTGGCTCTGTATGACTTGTTCTCTATAGAAAATAGAATCTGCTGTAATGAAGTCCTTTAAAACTAGAGAAACCATAACAAAACAGACAAAAAAGAGTGGCCATTTATATGATGCCAGAAAGTGCTGAGAGAAGTGGCCACAATGACCAACAAGACTCTGCACTGGGGAAGAGGGACCCCACTGTGATACTGTCAGACCTGTGGAATGGGGAATGAGAGAGGGGGAGGTTTTCCTGTTTCACTGATATGAAAACTGGGCTAGGGACAGAGAAAAACAAGGATCACGTTGTGATTTCTTTCCAGCTGTGGAAAGTACCTTAGAAATAAGGCAACAGCTACTACAGCTGGCATAGCTGCAGCCTGTAAATCAGCATTTCTCCTCAGGGTCTGCTCCAGAACTCCTGCCTTACATAGGAAACAGTTCTGTGACCCTTCCTTAAAGCTGCAGAAAGCAGAGGAGGAAAAGATGATGATGTAGGAGCATTACACAGGCACAACCAAAACAAGCCAAGTGTTGTAACAGCCTGAAGAGCTTCCCACCCCACTCTCTCATCCAGTAGTGAAGTGCAGGGCAGAGCATTTAGCAATCTGGAATCAGAAGGCTTTTTTCTTTCATTTTAAGTTGAGGAAAGAGACTTAACAGAAAACTGCAGTTAGGGCAGTTTCAGGAGTGCTATTTTTTGGGGATGTGCGTTGCTGTTGCTGTTCTTCAATAAAAAGAGCACTAAAAAAGCTGATGACTCAAGAGTTCCCTCCCAGTCAGTAGTCTACTCTCAAGATCATCTTCCTAGTTGTTACTGTATAAACACATATACAGATATTGTATTTTATTTTCTGGACAACACCCTTCAAACCTTACATTTTTTGCAATTTGTTTCTGCCAAAAATCTTGGTTTACTGATATTATTTTGCCACCTCTATCCCTTGTTTCTAAATGAAATATCTTTATTTCTGCCTTAAGCCAGTAGTTTAACAGTAAAAACATATTTCTACTTCTTGCCCTTGAAAAGAATGAGACACAGGAACCCATTCCCAGGAGGGAATGGAGAAAAAGGGAAATTTAATAGAACTGAAAAAGGAGCCTGGAGGTCAATGAAAGTCTCCATGGGAATTTATGAATACAATCAGTTGTCCACTCTTTTTTTTTGCCTTATTAATAGCACATTTAGCTTAGACCACTTCCTTAAAAATGTTTCAAAAACCCAATTTATCTAGGGGCCAAAAAAATTCCTCTCACTTTTTAAAAATCAGATGCTGTTAGCATAAGAGCTTCATTAAAAATAAAAGGAAAAAAGTCAAAATAGTGACGAGGTCCACATTTAAACAGATCATAAAAACCTGCTTTGAAATCAATATAATTTTAGCACAGCTCAGCTGAATTCCAAAATCTAGAGAGAAGAAAAATCAAAAAGTCACTGTAGGTTAAAGTGCTTTAACTTTGGCTTCCTAAGAACAGGACAGCAATATCAATGGATAGTTGACAGACTATACACAGTAAAACAGTGTGTAGCTGAAAACTGTATGTCTTAAGGAACTGTCTTGACTTTTTTATTTTAAGGAAAGCATTTGAACTTGAGGACAAAGTTGAGTTTCACTGAAGACAGAATGACAGATATACACCTAAATCTTCACCAAACTGCTGTAAGATCACAGCTTACCTCAAGGTAGTAGCTAATTTACTACACTTTAGTATTAACCATCTTCTATCAGAAACACCACGGGCTCGAAGGCAACCATTACCACTCAACAACACTACGTTTTTCAGCACAGAGGGCCAACCACATCCTGGGAGGAGGAGCAGGAGCATTGTCAGCAGGTCAAGGAATCATTTCTTCCTCTCCACCCCACAGCTGCAAGCCCCACAGCAGGAGCAGCACATCACAGAGCTGCAGGAGCAGCACATCACAGAGCTGCCTGAGCCTGAGCACTGAAACATCATCACGGAGGATGGGCTGGAGCATGGGACATACAAGCAGATGCTGAATCAACTGGGGTTGTTCCCCTCTGAAAGAGAAGGGAAAGGGAAAAGGTTCTGCTGTCTACAGATACCTAATGGAGGGGCAAGGAGAAAACAGACCCAGGCTCCTCAGAGGTGTGCAGGGTAAAACAGGTAAGTTGGGATGCAGAAAATTTGGACCAGGTGTGAAGCCTGCTTATTTTGTAACATGGACATGAAAACAACACAGAAAGAGAGATGCAGACAGGTCATGGTCAAAAAGTTCACTGATAAAGTTCCTGCACAGCCTGCTGTAATTTATTCTGCTTTGATTAGAGATTGGATTAGAGAACCCTGAGAGGTCATCCACAAGATTCTTACATGAATCTTACAGCATTCTTAAGATCTGTGATGGTACTATTTATTACAACCAGTATTAATGAAAAAGTAGGTTTGGCATTTTTCATGGTTATCTTAAACAACAGTGAGTGAAAAGCCTCCTTACATACAAATCCTGTAAAACACAGTCATCTCCATACTGCCAAGAGCTGATGTTTTGCAATTTCAGTACTAGCCTTCATTAATCAAGAACCTGTCAGTCACACTTGACTGACAGCTTTTACCCTGAAATTATAACCTCTGCAGAAGATACAGATCAGTATTGAAAACAGCAAGTGTAGAATACTAAACTGGTGACTTCCATAACAAGTATGAAATATGACAAAGAAATAAAGGAGAGCTTATTTCATCTTTTCAAGATATAAAAGGATTTTATGAGATAGATGGGAGAGACACTGTACCAGGGTCTGCAGTGAAAGGACAAGAGGTTTTAAACTAAAAGAGGGTAAATTCTATTGGATATAAGAAATAAATTGTTTACTATTAGGGTGGTGAGGCAGTGGAGCACGTTGCCCAGAAAAGCTGTGGACAACCCATCTCTGGAAGTGTTCAAGGACAAGTAAGATGTGTGGTTGAACAACCCAGTCTAGTGGAAGATGTCCTTGCCTATGGCAGGGGTTTGGAACTCAACCATCCCTAAAGGTCCCTTCCAACCCAAACCATTCTGAGATTGTTAAGTGCAGTACAGAGGGAGTTTTGGTCCCCTTTGCTTTCTCACCCTCATCTCAAAATGAAGAATATGGTAGAAATAGAGAAAGATCATCAATAAATACTCATAAGAGACAGTTCAAGGTCTCTCACATACTATGGAATAAATCTACAAGCAATCTTCATGTAAGGCAAATAGTCTTACATGAAATGCAAAGGTTTTTACCATTTTCAGCATAATGAAGAGAGAATGGCATTGTGTAAATGTCATGTTTATTAGAAGTTTCCTTACAAGGAATATTTTAAAATACTTTAAAAGACAATTCTTTAAAAGGCTGCTAGAAGTCCAGCAGAGTGTAAGATAATACTCAATCTATTTCCCCAATTACGTATGCACTACAAGGCAGACACATGCAAGGCAAAGGCCTTTTCATTGCTTCTCTGCAGCCTCACAGATCTAGCAGATAGAAAGGAAGATCATAAAGATTGTATTAAATTATTTAAAGACTTGAAATCCATTTTTAAAGAAGATATAGGAATTCTGTGGCATTTCCTCATCATTTCAGTGAACTAGATTTTTATGCTGCTTTTAAACCCTTTTCAAGTTAACCATTATTTAAAAGTCATGACACTACCTGAAGTCAAACATGGTGCAGACAAACTTCAAACAACACTCTTCAACATCCCAGTGGAAGTATGTGGTCAGCAACTAGTGGTTACCAAAACAGCATTTCAGTTTCCTAGGAAGATCATGGTTTTTCTAGATCTGAAGGAAGAAATATCACCAGCATAGCTGAAAATTCAGATAAGGTTTTTGGTTTCAGGGCAAACTGTAGATTTCCCACCCATGATCAGCCATGAAGATTATCTGTGGTGCAGAGAAGGGACAGAATTTTACCCAGATATGCATATCCTCTAAAATGGACAGGAGCTACTTTTCCAGGATGTTTAACTGCTTTCCAGAGGTAAAATAACTTGTTAGGAAAAACAGATATTTGAAGGATAAGCACTAAAACAGAAAAAAATATCAAGTCACAGGTCCTGTTTAACTAAAAAAAGGGAGGGGCCAATTACATCACTTAGACTTTTTCAGGCTGCAGAGATTGATGAACATAAAGGCTCCAGCAAAATAGCTTCATACCACCAGTGAGTTACAACAGCCTGGTTGACACTGGACTGGGTCAGGAAACAATGAAAGTTAATTTTCAGTGTCAAATGTAAGAAGCATCTGCATCTTTCTAAGGATACTAGGAAAATATTTTCATGTTTTTCAGCAAAAGCATCATTGCCTAACTGTGCCTTCTGCCAGCTATCACCAACCTTTTGAGCAGGCTGAAAGGAAAAATTCTTGTAACTTGTAAACAAAAACTTGTAAACAAAAACATAGGGAAAGCAAAGCTGGAAGCAAGCTGCAGAATTCAGGCCACTTATGTTTTAGAGTGGATTTCCAAATACCTCCATTCACTGACCTTGTATTGCTGGCTTTCTCTGAGCTGTCACTTAGTCACTGAGAGAAATCACCACTGCTGATCATGCAGGCTCTGACACTAATCTGAGAAGCTAATGCACTTTGTAACTATATGGCCAGGTTGAAGACACCAGCAGACAAGCATTGAAGAAGGAAAAAGCAAAATATGTCTGCAGTCATAAATGGATTTCTGCAAGTGTTTTGCCAGAGATAACTACCAGCCAACAAATGCATGCAGGAGTCAGTGTTCAGGTACCTTAACTTTCATCTAAAGAGAATGGTGGATGTTTAAAATCAAATATAGTAGAACTTGCAGAGTAACACTAAGATACAATTTGATGTCTGCATCTGACCCATTAAACTGCAAGCAAGCTACAAGAAAAGTTTGCCCATTGCATGGTAACTCAGAGATGAATTCCATCACAAAGGAAAGTTCTTCCCTTAGGGACAGAAAATACTGTGAAATCCTGCCATCCTTGTAGAAGTGCTAAGTTGGACTGGGGTAAGAGGAGGATACACATAACCCCTGCACTCAATTATCTTTCAGGTAACAACAGTCTTTACACTAAACCACATCATGCATTTTAACACAGAAGATCACTCATTTGTAAAGAGAATTAATTCCTCTGGGCATTACACAGTTTAGGAAGCAGAATGTGCATCATCAGCAAGTCAGGCAGTGAAGTAGCAAGGATCACCAAGTCAAAGTTGTTTGAAGCTGAAGTCCCTAGATGTCCATGACATGTCATTTTTAGGTTTTATGTCTAACTAGACTTAGCCCAGTCCCCTAAGCAGAATTTTGCCACTCATGGACTGTTAGAAGCTGCCCTGAGACTGTCATTGATTTAAACCTTCATATCTCCAGGAGCCCAAGCATACTGGATGAATTCCTGGAGCAGAGCTGTGGTTTAACATCCCCTGGAGGAAGTTACTCCATGGGAACTGAGACTGCTTTTTGATCTGATCCAAAGGTATGTGGGGATGACAATGGGAGATGCAAAGAGATTCACTGCAGAGCTGTGCTGCTGCTCAGAGCCAAAATGCTAATGCAGATGCAGCCAATGCATCTTCTACTGATAGCAGCTGGAATGATTCTGTACAAATCACACTAGGAAAAAAGCAATTATAAGCTGCTCACATGAACTATTACATTTTAATTAAAATTAATTTAGAAGAAATATAGGACAAAATTAATTCAGTATTTTGTAACATTAGCACGATGTATTCAATCTTGCAGCAGCTCCCTGGAGGTCTGAGTTTTGGGGGGTTTTTTCCTGTCTTTTTTTAGTTTCTTCCTCATTACTAGTTTTGCATGTTCAGGGTAAAATCTGAGAGCTACCTCATGTCCTTCGCCATTACTGCTGACAAGAAACAGAGGAACACTTTTTCTGCAGAATAATTTCTCCTTTTTTTTGCAAAAGAATTGTAAGGTCCTATTCCCCCTATTAGGGCTGTACATCTTTTTAAACAAGCCTAGTAAATAGTGATAGAAAACATGGGGGTTGGGGGAGCAACAGCAGAAAAATAAAGGCAAGTTCTGTGAGCTGGTTATGTTCTATGCCCTCTTCTTTCATCCTTGATTTTCAGGGACAACCAACTTCCAAGTAGGAGAAAGAGCTTATAATTTTAGTATAGATTCCTCAGAAGAGGTCTGGCAAGGTTGAATAAATTGGCTTTTACTTTTTAAAATCAGTATAAAGAAGTGTTTACCATGGTGCTACTGAAAGCTTTCGGAAACCAAAAGTATGTTTTCAATTGAAAGAAAAAATCTTTTCCAATGGGAACACATTTAGGTACACATTATTGTTACAAAGCCAACAGCAATGTGAACATGGAAGAGATTAGCATAACAAAGTTACTGCAATGTGTCTTGATAGTCCCAGCTCCAGGGAAGACCACTATTTTAGTAAATTTTAAATGTAATAGTTTCAGATACAAGCCTTCAAACCAAATACAAATTATTCTATTTTCTCCTTCTCAGTGATGACACCAGATTTTTTTCTCTCAGACCTGCATACACCTTCTGACTATTTAAATCCAAGTCTCAAGGCAGGTGTCCTGCTCTCACTGTCCCTCACAACATCCCAGCTGCATTCCAGCTTCTTCCCAGCTGCACTCTGCAGACCTCTGGCCATCTCACAGCAACTCAGGAGGCCTCAGTTCCTGTGTGTCTCATGTCTTCCTCACCAGCCAGTGCTTGGAAACACCACAGGAAAGAGGATTCTCTATTGGCTTTAGATAATAATAACCTCAATTGACAACAACTGACTGAAGATAACATTCTTTCAAGTTTTTGATTGCAAACCATCCCTTGGAATATTAAAAAAATCCCACAAAATTTCTAAAGAAGCTGAGCAAGAGCCAGGACTGAACTGGGACAAAACAAAGCAGAAACTTGTGCCTTCAAGAGGTAGTTTTGAAGAAAATTATTTGCTGCTGTCACATGAGAGGGATTATGAGAAAGTGTTTACTTGTGCCACAAATGTACAACTGATTCTACCACACTGACTCAAAGTATATCAGGGTGTTTACAGCTGCTGCTTCCTGGTGTGTTGCAAACCCTTGAAGATGACATGCTGGCTCTTTCACTTCTAGAGCAGATGTGGCAGCATCAGCAGCAGCTGAGGTCACTCTGTGTAGGGGGGGCAGCAGCTGGCAGATAAGGTGATGCAGCTGACAGTGAAACCTGTGTGACTGAATGGAGCATTTTACAGTGACACAACAAACTACATTCTACATATTTAAAATAATCTGTGAAAATGGAACTGGTTCAATATCACTCATGATTAAAGAAAAGCACACAAGTTTCCTATGAAAAATACTGAGGCTAGGCTACAAGCCACCACCCACAATAGACAATGGGAGATGCAGGAAAGATGTGGGATCCAGCAACATTTCTATCAGCAAGAAACATCTAAAAGTCACAAAAACAAATCCTCTTCAAAAAAGCCCCAGATCCTCTACAAAAGGATCTGTGGAGGCAGGAGCTTGTGGGAGAGGAATGATCCAGAGGCACAATCCCACACACATACCAGCAAAGGATATCAGCACATGCTGCCCTTACTGGAAAAGGATACAGAAGGGTAGATCTGGCTCGGGCGCCTGGAAGCTTTGCAGCTGAGTCAGGCAACTGCTCTTTCCTCTGTGCTTCCTACAGATGGTCTGCAGTGACAGTGCCATCCTATGCCACTGCCAAGCCAAGTGTTTACCTCAAAAGCACCCAACAACCCTGTGCCATACGCCTCACTCACGTGTGCTCAAAGCTTCCCCAGTCTCCACCACAGATAACACAGGATTTTATGGATGAAGTGCAAGCCTCCAAAGATGTGATACATGATGCTATTTATTAAAAGAAGAGAGTCTGTGTAATTTTTTTACACTGATTCTTCCAGATAATTCACTCTGTAAACTAACCCGTGTGCACAGCTAGAAGAAATTGAAGTAATGTTATCCCCCTGTGCTACAGTAAAAGAATTCAGATTTTAAACAAGTGACCTTCCTCAGGGAAGGACAGCAACTCGATTCTGTGATTGAAAGAGCAGTATTTCACCATTCACATCTGATAGATGGTATTGCAATGACACTGATTTAAATGGGAGGCTTTTCTATTCTCAGTGGACAAAGGCAATCATCACAAATGTCACCTGTATGACATGCTTCTTCCCAGGCCTCAGCTAGAGAGAAGCTCTCAAAAGCAGCTGATATAACATAACAAGAGCAAGAGCATACAGTTGTGTCTAGAAGAGAGACATCAACACTTGAGTGACCATTTCAGACTGCCTGTGTGCCCTTGGGTTTGTACAAGGTGACACTGAACCATCCTGACTCTTCAGCCAAGGAAGCTCTCCTAACACATACTGCTGTAGGAGAACAATTCCCTCAACTCAGCATTTGATACCCAATTTCAACATGTAAACCTGATCTATTGACACCTTTCCTAACACTACACTCTGCTAATACTGAACTCTTCCAAAAGTCCAGGTATTTGCTTTATAATCTCAAAGTTCCTCAATGACACTAACTCTCTGTGACATGACACTACAAGGACCAACTGCAAAGATTGCTTAAATTACAGATGTTCTACAAATGCACTGTACAACTTGAAAGAAGAAGTCTTTACACTAAAAGCAAAGTAAGTTATTCCAGTCTCAAGCACTGTTATACAGACCTAACACCTGAGTCTCCATCATCTTCCCTTATTTTATAAGAATGGAAAGAAATATTTAAGAAGGTAATAAACACATTAATCTGTCATTGAAACAGTGAATTTTGACTGTTCGCATTTGGTATATGCTGGAAAGCAAGTCTCAAAAACATGCAGACAACTAAAGAGCTGAAAACCAAAACCTATTACATCATGATAGCAATTTCTCAGTTAATAAGAGGAGCACAAATGTTTATTTCTTTTTTGCTTGCTCTTGCTTTCTCAAAGAACACTGCTGTGATACCAGTGGTTTGGCATCAAAGAAAAAAGTAAATTGAAACAATGCAGTTTCAGAATGAACTACACAAATAATTCACTTATTTCTTCAAGTGCACTTCATATTTTATATAAAAAGAAGAAAAAAAATCCATATACTGTATTTTAAAAGCATTTTCCTTGCATTCAGTGCACATATTAAATTTCAAGAATTGAAGAAAACTAAATTTTACCGGTAAATGTGTATGAATATGTACTCAGAATGAACATTTCAGCCATCCCTCCTAGGTAAACCAAAGAAGAGCATCTGATGGTCTTGCTTGCCCCAGAAGTAATAAATCCTTTTGAACATGGATAGCCCAAGAAAGGTTTGAACCAGAAAAATGCATTAAATAACTTAACCTTGTGAGGGGGAAAGAAGAACAGTGCCATTAAAACTACATTTTTAATATGTGAGAAATCACTTCCCTTCTCCTTTCTCTATTTCAGAGCATGGCTGTTCATACCTAGTGATTACTGAGACTCTCTGAGTTATTGGGGAAACTTCAGCTGTGGCTTCTACACGCCCAAGTTTTTTCTTCCATTATGGCAAAACTGTCATAGCATGTGCAAGGTGCCCAGACTGATCCTTTGGGAAGTGTGTTAACTCAGGGTAGGATATTGTTGAGATATCACCAGATCACTCATGAACAAATGGGGCACTCCACTAAATGGAAACTGTTTCACTGGAAATGTAACCTGAGGGCATAATGCTATCACAGAAAGCATCAAACAACCAGCCTAAACACAGAGGTCATCACTACTTCCTGCTAACATGGGGGCAAAGTCTAGGACATTGTTCTCAATGAATAATGTGCAAGACTCTGTACCCTTCTGGATGTGACATCTCTAGTAAACAAGCTATAAAAGTAAAGAAAATTCACTCAAGGTAGGCTGACATGACAGATACAGACCAAAAGGAAGCGTGGGCATAAGCTGGAGTTCTGATTTCCCTATGGTACAGCCAAAATTGCAAACCTGCAGTTGTGAGTAGCAAGTCTCAGTTCAATTTTTCCTAAGCATGCTTTGCAGATATCCATTCATTAGTTATTGTTACTGAAGCAGGAGAAGAAACAAGCAATACCTATCCTGATAAAGTATCACAAGAATTAAAGAAATCAAAGGCCAGTGGCAATCTCAAGAAGTAATAAAAACAGGTTAAAGAAATGAAGAAAATATGAACCAACTAGAAGTGATAGGACAACGAGCATTCTCTAGAGCTCATCATTCAGGAGGTCTGTACTTCAAACACACATCAGAGATTAATTTGTGACTTCTGTTTTGACTAGAAAGCCTTTATACAAATTACATTTCACCTCAGAACCAGTCAAGATGTAATGCAAGTGATTGTCTGCATCTGTCTTTGGGGATGCATTGATCTAGTTAGCTATCTAATGCAATTTTTGGCAATTGCTTCTTAAGTTTTTTTATTTCTGTTGTTTAGTATTAATTTTTAAAGAGACTGTAAGAGTGTTACCATGTCTTTGCATGGCAGCTCAGCTGACACACAGAGAGCACGGAACAGGCTCCACTGATGGTGCTGGGTTTCTAAAACACTTGACAAAAACATTACAGCACCCTAAGCTTGCAAAAGAGCACTCATCAAAGCACCAGCTTCAAAAGCAACAGTAAAGCCAGCTGAGGCAGATGTCTGACACAGCCCCTGTCCCACATCACCTGGTTGTTTCAGATTTGTGTGAGACCTACAAACCACAGAGAAATCCCTCTCACAGCACCTAGGATCTGACCACAACATGGAGACAATTTGTTGTAGTTTCACCTGCACAGAGATTACCCAAACTAGCCTCCAAACAAGGATGCACAAGAGAATGAAGTGGGACTCTGTTCAGGAACCATGGAAAAACAGCCTGAACACTGCTCAGTTTAGCAGCAGCCACTTGGGTACATTTGGCACTACAGCTTCAAAGTTTGAGCATGGTCTTGTACTGCCAGGGGGTTTGTGGGAATCCCATCACAAGCTTCAGGCAACCCTTAGAAACTTCCTTTGGTGCCAGGCCCTTGTCTGTTCATTCTCTGTAAAGTGGGATTAGTAGAACTTCACTGCATTAAGGATTTTGAAAACACAGTCCTTCAGAAATCAAGAGATGCATGATTTTTATCTAGAGGCATTTCCTAATCGTATTGCAAAACAACAATACTTTTTCTGAAACAGACTAAAGAACTTTGTAAACAGGAGACAAATCCTACCAAAAAAAACCTGTTCAAAACCCCCAAATTAGTTGCTGTAAACTTTTGGAAAACTTAGTTATTACCCTATAAAAAACCAACCAGACTAAATGCATTAGAACACCTTAAAAGATGAAAAAACTTCAGATTAAAAAGTGTTATAGAATTAAACACTTAGGTTCCACACTAGAGTTAATCTACAGCTAGCACTTAAATATGCATAATGTACTAAAAGTTTACATGTGACCAGAGAGTTTCATGGATAATAAATCCAAAATCACCAGAAAACTAGGAGATA
>VZRX01021896.1:183252-230940 GCA_013398075.1 Notiomystis cincta
GAGAGAGAAAGAGAGATGAGATACTTATTTAGGTAAAATATCATACATGCTTATGTTCTACTCTTTCCTAGACACCTGCTGTTGACTCCTGCTGAATCAAGACACAGCTAATGGGACTACAGAAGCAAACACATGAGCAGAATTACAATTTAATGCTTTCATTTCTGTAACAATGTGAACACTTCACTTCAGCATGTCCTTCTAACATTACTGCAGAATGCTCTTTTGATGCTACCAACACATGCATTTTGTTAATTTAAAAACCCAAATGTGCAACTATGTGCCTGAAGCCACTTGAGTCCCTACATCCTCCTTAGCAAAAGAGACAAGAACAGTCAGCTAGCAGCACATTTATTGCCACTGGAAGATGCCCTGTAACAGTAATAGCAAATGGTGTAGGCACATTTCATAGGTGACACCTACAGTATGTGAACTATATTGTGTCTCAGAAATGTGCTGAAGTCAGAGGACTTGATACCTTGTGTCTATTCTCAAATTTAGCAGAAATTAAATCACACTGCCTCAACTATTTCTCCTGTAAAATAGCAGGCTGATCTTGATGTCTCACCAATGAAGCTGAGTAAGAACACTGCCTATAGGCTATCCAGTAACCATTGGAAGAGGTATAAGAGGAACCAAAGCCTCTGTTTTCAGCCCATCTTATACATCCCCTGCCCAAAACACTTCCAGTGGAGGAAAACAGGACAAAGTGGTTTGCTTGAGATAACAAGGAGTTTGGTTCCATGCTGTGCTTCCCAACAGTTCACCATCACAGTGCAATTTTTAGAGTTCAACAAGAAATTACTTCTTTTTAAAGAGAAGAAAGGGCAAAATCTTCTTGTTTTAAGGCTCACCAGTAGCTCACAATTACAGGCTACTTTACTGAACACAAAACCTTTGCTGATTTATTATCACAGTAGTGGTGCAGTTACCGTAGTAATAGATGTTCTTACACACTGTTACTAAGAAATATAACATAGGAAAATGTACAAGGCCTTACAGGCTACAGCAAACATTCTCTGCTCTGACTACACAGAAAAATGAATCACTGAAAAAACCCACACAGACACTCCCTAAAGAAAAACAAGAGTCTGTACTACATGTAATTAAATCTTTTAAGTATACCACTAGCAATTTTTTTCTCCCAATTGAACAAACATATTTAAAACCTTCCTGAATGAATTTAAATCTCAAATCCAAGTTTATTCTACAGGTAAAGTTTGGCTATAATGCATTAGTACAATTCAGGCCCTAAAGGCACCTTCTATTATAAAAGAATATATCATTCAAGGCTTATATTCTCAATGGAACTCAAGTTGCAGATAACACTTTTTTTCCCTTTGCAGTTATTTCAACTATTATAAGATGTTACAAAAAAACTTGAAAAAAACTACTGTGCTTATCACCACAGCAACAAAATATTACACTTTTTTATATGATACCATACAGGATTTACAAAAAATTGATGAGTATTTATCTGTTATGTCCTACAATTAGAACTCCCAAATTTTGTCAAATATTAACACTAATGTCTCAATATGATTATTACAACATATAAGCAAAAATTGGTTCTAAGACTGATTTCAGCATAAAACAATATTCAAATCTGCAAAAACATTTAAAACTTAGAGGGTAAGTTTTATCACCAAATAAAATTAATACATTTAAGAAAAAACAGAGGAGGAAAAGGAGACTTTTGAAATTATTCAAGTCATGATAAAAGAAATCGGCTTTGAAACTGCTGAGCTAAAATTGAACACTTCTCTTTAGATTCATTAGATTCATTTATTCCAAAATACATGTAGGGAAAAGGTATATATGGATTTTGCAGGTTAATTTTTCTGTATGGAAATTAGGGAAGAAAAGAACCTAAGTTTATCATCAGGTCAGAAGAATGTAAATTTATTAAATCTACATTTAAAAAAACTCCTCTCAGTTGAATTTGAAAACAAATTTCAGCTGATAAGAAAAAAAGTTATAAAATCAAAGCATATTAGACCTTACTTTGGAGTATTTTTGTGATGCAACATCTCTTAACATATCCATTATAAATTGCAGTCTAGAAAAATGCATCTACATCCATGAAAAACCCAGGAAGATTTTTCATAATTCATATTTTTAATGTATCTGCCTGCACCTGAACAGAGAATATCTTGGCCTTCATCAACCACATTTGGGAGGAGTTGTCAAAGACAGAGCTATACAGACCAGATATTTTGTATTTTGAGCCAGGCTCTCACAGCACAACAGATCTGGCTGCAGACACTAGGGAATGTTTCCTGGATCAAAACAGAATGCTAAACTGCATGATAACATCTCAAATCTGTAAAATACAAACAATTTGCCTTAAAATAGCCAAATAATGAAAAAATAAATTCTATCTCCTCTGTAATGCTGCTGGGTTACACTACAGTTGCATTCAAATACAGAATAAATGAAGCTACATTTAAAAACGTGTCTTTCTGTTTATTTCCAGGATTTACATCCAATACTGCATGTCAGTATATTATCATGATGCAGCCTTGGAGTACATACATTATTTCTAGGCTTACAAAAGTATTCATCAACCCTAAATTGGTGCATTTATTCATAGATTTATACAATATAAAACTGGCTGATTTTCCCTGATAAAGCATTCAACACCAACAACTTCTTTGGGTCCCAGCAGCTCAGATATCCAAAGCCCTTTCCTTAGGTCTTGATTCTTCCTGCTGGATGGGAACTGGAGCACTCAAACCCATCATCCCAGTACCACAGGCAGCAACCAGGTGGCACAAACCCTATGGCTTTTCAAGATATTTCATCTACTGTACTTAAGCAGTTAACACCAATTATTTGAATTATCAAGGACAGCCACATGAGCACCCACTGTGATGAGGGAAATCAGTGTGTACCTTGTAGAAAATATCAGAATCTCTGCAAATGCAGGTTGGTATTTTCACACAAAATATTCTCAGGCTACAACTTTAAGAAAATCTTGACTGTTGTTGCAAAAGAAGACTTTATGAAATCTGACAGTAATATCTACTGAAAGATCCAGTTTCAACCTTGGATTAGTACCACATGTTCCCATCCTGCTAAATGAATTTGAGTTCCTGTAAAGTTCTGTCAGGGTACAGCACAAAAATTCAAAATTTATGAGTGACCAAAACTATACCATTTGTTTTTTATGTATGTATGCTATGCTTTAATAACAAGAAATTTTGGCTGCAAAATATAATCTTTAGTATACAAATTAGGCCACCCATACTACCTTTCTTAAAAAACCCACAGGTATTGAATCTTGAGTCCTCTGTAGTCTAGTCTGTGGATTTGGGAGATTTGGAGAACAAAAAAGCAAACAGCTTCAATGATATATGTATGACAGATAGGGCACAGGATGGTTAATTTGAGGTGACTCCAGTCATGAATAGGTGGTATTTGGGTGTTCTGTAATGAATTGTCTTCTAAGACTGTGCTTCAATGGATGTGAAGCTCTGAACAGACTAATCTAGAATGAAATGGTGTCTCCATTGTTATCCTGAACTCTAATTACAGTAGGATAAACACTTCTCATTATGTTCTACCCTATTTATTTGCATCCCTCTGCTACCCCTACCCACCCCACCAATCTCATGTTCTTTGGTAAATACCACTTTAATTTATCTTCTGATAAAAGACTCTGATGCCTCTTGTCTCTTGAGCATTACTAAAAATAATCCTCACTTCACAAGCATTAAAAACTTAAAGTCTCAACAAATTATAAAAGACAAAAAGGTAATAAGTATGATCATTTAAATCTACTTAATAAAATCTACTTGATAAAAGATTTGCATATATGCAGATTTTATATATATGTTTGCTATGCACAGTGGAAAAAAGGAGAAATTAAAGGAGAATATATATATATATATCTCAGAAAGAGCTTACAACTCAAAAATTAAAAAAATTAAAAAATTAAGTATGGGGCAATATAGATGTATTTTTCTTTAATAAAATCCTGGACTTTTTTGGCTATGAAATGTACTACTCTGCAACTGCCACCTTTATTTTAGATCAGCAACAGTCAGAACCACCTACATTTTAAATTTGCTTTTATTGCCATAGAAACCTATGTTTGCTTTAACTAAAAAGGAAGTCTTCTGGCTCAGTCTACTTTCTATATCATACACCACAGAAGACATAATTTATTCATTTACACATCCATACTTGCATACTTTTAACATAAGCTACATCCACCTCAGCTACTATGAAAAATCACATGTGGTTTGTGTTAGATAAGATAGTTACAGATTATTTATATTAAAATGAAAATAAATTACTTCAGTCTACCCTATATAAGCTCAAAAGTACAGAATTACTTTAAAATTATTTACATTCTTAAATCAATCCAATTTCAAGTATACTTTTACTGACTTTGTTGGTTTGGTTTTTTTTCAGGAAAACCTGAAAACAGGGGTGGAAAGGGACCAGTCATACTGATTTTTTATGAATTTTCTCTGATTGTTTTCTCAATAGTTAACTGAGGCGATCATAGCTTCATTTGTGCAGGTATTTCTAGAACATGACTGAAATACTGTTAAATATTTGTGAAAGCCACAATTTCCAAATAGTTCATAGTAAAAATGGCAAGAAGAAAGTCTAAATTAATTAGAAAACTTATTCATTGTGAATTATTCATGCAGCATTAGTTATCTTGTGCATACACACACATGCTTCAACCATATAAACCTCCTCTAATGTAGATGGATGTTTTCCAGGAGACTTGTAGTATTTTAGAATACAAAATAGTGTAAAAAATTCCTAGAAAATACTTCACTTATAGAAACACCCCAAAAAGGAGTAAGCCCCCAGACAAAATCACTCAGATGATAAAAGGAAGAGGTTGTGCTCACCCTTCCTGTTCTGGAATGAAATAACACAAAGTGAAAGCTCTTTCCTAGGAATTTGGCTCAACAGCAAGGCTACCATATTACTACACAGTTAATGAGCACCACAATGGCTCAGGGAATACTACTAAAAAACCCAAACAAACAACACATGACCATAAAGGAAAGGAGAATTCTAACTGTTTCTTGCCCAAAAAATTATGAATAAAACACAGTTATAAATAAAACACAATTCTGAACCAGTTCATCATTCATAAAAGCTACAGTCAAAACTACAGAATTAATGTAAAGAAAGAATCTGTTTCTTATCTCCTAGATGAAAACACTAGACCTAAATAAATATTCTAGTCAAACAGTCAACATGGAAGTACCATAACATTTTTCTTTTTTTTCTTTTTTTTTCCCAAAGGACAAATCCCAACAACTTGCTTTCTTAACATGGGGAAAGCTCAAAAATATTTTTGTAAAGGGGCACAGGTAGTTTGGAAATCACAGCAACAAAATACACAGCTACAAACAACATTAAAGCTTTTGTTGGCTTTTTTTCCAGATCTATCTTCAGCCAAACAAAACACAACCCACATATGGCAGCATGACAATTCAGGTAGATGTTACACTGGTTGACAAGAGTCACCAAAATGTTCAGTACATGAATACTTTAGATTAACTATCAGGCAGTGTGCAAGGACTGCTTATTCTGAACCGAATTCTTCAGGTTCACTAGAAGAACAAAGTGCCTGGAAAGCAGGAGGGAGAGAAAAAAACCCACCTAATGCTGTTATTTTAAAAGAAAAGGGAAAAGATGAGGATGGACAAAAATCAGGTAGACAATACATTGGTGAAGGTCTCCAGAAAGAACAAAGCTTTATTATATTGGAGAAGCAGAACACGGCCTTATGTAAAAGAAGTAAGTGCAAACACTGTTTAAAACTCTTTTTTCTCTCTAATGCTTTCTTCCTATTAACAAAATACTTCAATTTAAACAGGCTGTATAAACACTGTGTTCACCTGACTCCTGAATCAAACAAAAACCACTGCTGTTGCAGAATCATTAACATCTGCTAGGTGGACCAAGCCCCACCCTTGTGCAAAGCCTGTACCTAAAAGGCTGCAGAGGAGGAGTCAGCCCTGCACTCATGTGGGTCATAAAACACTGCAAAACAAGACTACTTTTTAAAAAAATTAACTTTAATGACTATATTGAAAAGGCTAAAGGGTGACCAATAGATAAAGACTGCCCAGCTACCTGTCTGCAGCATTTACATATAAATATTGTTATTAAAATCCTTAAACTTATTTTAGAGTTTCTACTCATCTTCACAAGGTCTGAGAGCAAAGAAGCAGGAAGATTATCTGCAACTTTTGCCACAGAACCTGCTCTAAGAGGTAACTCAAAGAACCATAGTACTAAGCTTAGCAAAGTGTTAGCAATATTCCTCAGCAGTCTATAAAAAAATTTCCTCCTATACCCATTAACATTTTCACACAACACTATTTTGTCTGAATCCCTGTTGCATGCAAACAGGAGGCTCAAGTGGGAGCATTTGACTTAGAATTGTGTATTCAGTGCAGATGCTGGATTCAGCAGAGAAATGAGGAAGAACCAGGCCTCTTTTTTCTTCCCATTTTCTAATTAACTGAGCTCTTGAATACCATTAGCAGCTCTAGAGGCACCGTAATTTTAATATCCTTAAGAAAGATATACATAAATAGAAAAAGTAGATCTACAATTTCAGATGAGAAACAAGTACATCAGTGTAACCATGTCAGAAAAAAACCAAGTCCCAAAGCACAAATGTGCTGTGAAGGCAGTGTGTGCCCACCTCTCCCACAGGAGTACTCAGGGAATTCAAAATGTTTCCCATTTCTAACTAAACCAAGCTACCACACTGCTGGCACCCCAGTTCACACCCAAGCTGCCCTCCAAAACACTGGCAGACTCTTTTTAAATTTTTTTCTCTTTCTTTTACTATTATTCATATTATACACCTCCACTTTTCTTTTCCTTGACCAAGAATATTACCCCCAAACCCTTCAAGTTGAATTTTGTAGGAATCTTTTGTCCAGCTTTCCCAAAATCTCATCACATGCCACACTATTTTTGGGCTGAGAAGGAACCACTGTAAATGTAACAAATATTGTTTAAAGTTTATGCTATTATATAGAAGACTTCGGATAACAGGCCAAGTTATACAACTAAGCACAACCTCTAGAAAATCCAAGAAATGTGTCTAGATTATCACTTTCCAGCACTGAATTGAGCTTTGAGAAGACATGGAAATTGGGGCCAGAAGCCATTAGCTTCTAGCAACTGACCTAGGTCAAGTCAGTTGGAATAACTTAAGTCCAAAAACAAGTAGGGTTTTTGTTAAAAGAAAGAGATACTTTTCTATAAACCTAAATTTCTGCAGCTATCCCTAACAGAAAATAAACATGAAACAGAAATAATTATAACACTTGTGAGACAGCCAAAAATGTCTAATTTTGGCTGCTCATATTAGGAAAGAAAAATAAACTATTCCATTTTAAATTGTCCAAGGGGCAGGGAGAGGAAGCATAGGGATTTGTTTGGTTTTGTAGCACAAGTTATAAACTCCTATTCCCTTGGACATTACTGAAACAAAACACACCATCCTTATTCATTGCCTCTTCTTTTTGATTTAGAAAAACCACCTTCTCTGATAAAAGGATGTTAATTAGTGGTCTTATTCTTCCCACATTTTTTCACTCTGAAACCTGTTTTTTTTTCAAAAAACAGATACCTGTTCCTAAATAAAGCATGGGGAGCAGTTGAATGTTCAGTAATGTGTTCCAACACTGTTTCCAGACATGCAGTCCCACAATCAAGCTCAGAAGAGCAGCAGTTCTGAGCTATACAAACATCAGCAAATTCAGGTTCAATCTGTGAATAATGTCATTTGGCCTAAAGCAAATTCATTATGTTCAAATCCACTGTTGAACTGAAACGAGATGAAGTATTTTTAATTTTATTTTCCAGACTTGCAGCTTGAATTTTCTGTAGGCTTCAGAAGCTGTGAATTAATAAAATGCTTATTAATACTGTCAAAGAAAAGCTAAGTGTACTTCCAGAAATTTCATAGTGGATCTAAAGAAACAAATCTAAACTTGAAAGTGTCCTGCCTTTCAGTGCTTCCTGATACCTAGAGGAAGTTTTACCATGTTTTACTTTTCCTGACCTTTAGTACTACCATACATGAAGTCTATCTGGAATTCAGGCAAAGCAGAGCTTGTTCCAAAACACACACCTGATCTGTGATCTTCAGACTGGCCATTAACCACCATTTCCAGATAAACATTCACTTTGTGCCAGTACATCAAAAACCAAGGGGAAAGATTAAGGGATTGGCTTTGGTTATGAGCCACTGAAGCAAGGCAGACTTGAGGCACCTTGCCAGGTAAACATGTTAACAGCAGGATTCTTAAAGCACAAGCAGAGCTCTAGGATACCAGAAGCAACCTATTATTTTTAAAATATAGCAGTCATAATTTTGTACAAGGCAAAAAACAATAACATCTTTTATAAATTATGTCTCTCAAAGGTCATATTTGCAAGAATAAGTTAGCCTTTAAAAGACTTTAAGGATGAAAGGGAACCAAAAATCTTATCTCTCTATATTAATTGTTTCATACAGTAATTCATACTTTCAATATTCCTTGACAAGTTGTGTAGAAGGTTTTTTCTTGTTGTCTGATTGTACACTAAATATAGTTAGTATATTTCTCAAGATCAAATGTCTCCATGTTTTATTTGTCTGCATTACATGAATTACCCAGGAGTGCTTTTTTTTTATGGAGTCTACTGCAAACAAATCCAATGGAGGCATAAAAGAATTTTTGTTCTTAAGGGAACAAAGTAATACTTCCTTATATAAAATGGTTAAAGTACAAGAATGAAACTGAGACAGTCCTTTCAGATATCTCCTGCATCAGCCAAATGTCCCACAAAACCTAAACACAAAACCCACTTGGAACTGACCCTGGCATTTGGTTTGCCAGAAGCACGAATTTCAGGCTGACTACCACCCATATTGTATCTGGGGACTTCTTCAACAAATCCTTAACACCCAAATCCTTTGTTTCCTCTTGCCCCAAAGTCTTCAATCTAAATTCATGGTTACAGGTAATAAAATCCACTTATTATCGTAAAAGAAGAATTAATTTCGAGTAAGGTTTTTAGTGCCTGGAAGTAGAATTATTCAGAGATCTGCGCAGTTCTACCAGAGCATCACAGTCTTACCACATTTCATTAAATAAGATTCCAGCTGATGTCCAGTAATAATAAGCATGACTATCTCTTTTTCAACATCAAGTGTGTCAGGCAATGGCCTTGGGATAAAAAGGACTCCCAGAAGCAAGGGGAGAATTATGATTAAGAATAAAAATGCTGCAAGTGCCTAAGTATCTCCCTAGAAAGATGCATATCAAATGGTTCCAGCCAAAGCCACAGCCAGGAATACTGACAAGCTAAAATATTACTTAAGAAGAAAAGGTGCAAGAAATAGAAATACCAGAACCAGGAAAGACTGAGGGTCCAGATCTCCTGCCTCATAAAATCACATTTTAACTCTCAGTTAAATGGATAAAATTACAAGCTGAAACCTAAGAGCAATGAGGTGGTTTTACCTTTCTGTCATAACACATTCATCTCCAACAGGGAAATACAAAACATTAAAAAGGAGACTGACTCACCAATGAAATAGGAAATACAGCAAAAAAAGTTAAGTGACTCAAGCCTACAAGCCTGAAAGAGTGGCATCTTTCTTGGGGTCACAAAAAAAGCTTGTGTATTACAAAAGTGCATTAAAATAATGAAAACACAGGACAATGTCTAATCTAGAAGCAGGGCCATTATGTAACATTCTGATACATACACAGAAGGGAAGGTTAAACAATATTACATTGTAATGATCAATTTTAGAAATGTCTCACTGAATTTCACAGAAGCAGCATGGATCCAGGCACTACTGAGCCCCAGTAGTTTTACATAGCAAAATCAGTAAGCATAATATGTGCAAAGAAAACATCTTCATGATCAGAAGCTGATCACGGATAACAACAGATAACAAACAGCAAAGGTCCACTTGCAGAGCAGATAAGATCAAGAATCTCAACCCTAATTCACAGGTTAGAGAAATGTGGGAAAAATAGGGCTGGGGGAGATTACGCTGCTCTCCTAATTACGATTCATAGTTACACATTCTTCATCTACACAAAAATAAATGTCTAGTCTTGATGCAAATGACATTCATTTCATCAAGATGCTAAGTTAGTACCAAACACACCACTTCTGATTTTGTGTGAAATAGCACCCATGTATCGTGGCACTTCCCAGCTGAGTACAGCTACAGGGAGGGCTGTGAGGAAAAGCCATGCAGTTTACAGATACTTTTCACCCAGAAAGACAGTACAAACTGATATTTTTCTCCAATTTGCATTGAATTGTAGTACTGTCAGGCGTATGGAAAATTAACAATCTATTTAAAACACCTCAATTGGATGCTATAACAATTTTTTTCCAGTCAGAAAAAAACTGGCATATAAAACTTTTACAAATGGGGTGCTAGACAGTTTTATTTTTATGCACAAATCACCACATTAAATTCACTCCTGAGTGGTTGCTCTAACATTACAAATCCCACACTTTCATTTGCTTAGGAGCACAAGCTACTTCATCTATACCCATGGCCTGACAAATTTGGTGGCCTTCTATGATGGGGTTACAGCTGTGGGTATCATCCAACTAGACTTGTGTAAAGCATTTGACATTGTCCTGCATGATATCCTTGTCCAAAACTGGAAAGACATGGATTTGATGGATGGATAAAAAAACTGGCTGGGTGGTCACACTCAAAGACTTGCAGTCATCCAAGTGGAGACAAGTGATGAGTGACAATCCTGAGGGGTCAGGATGGTGACACCTTTGATAGCAACATGGACAGTGTCATCAAGTGCACCCTGAGCAAGTTTGCTGACAACACCAAGCTCTGTGGTGCAGTTGACATGCTGGAGGAAGGGGATACCATCCACAGGGATCCTGACAGGCTTGACAGGTGGGTGTGAGAGAACCTCATGAAGATCAACAAGGCCAAGTGCAAGGTGCTGCAGCAGGGTCATAGCAATCTCAGGCACAAACACAGGGTGGAGAATGGATTGAAAGCAGCCCTGGGGAGAAGGACTTGAGGGTGCTGGTGGACAAACAGCTGGGTATGAACTAAGAGTGTGTGCCAGCAGCCCAGAAAGCCAACCACATTTTGGGCTACATCAAAGAGATGTGATCAGCAGGTCAAGGGAAGTGATTCTTCCCCTCCACTCTGCTCTCATGAGACCTCACCTGGAGTACTGCATCCAGCTCTAGGGCTCCCAGTACAAGAAAGATGTGGACCTGGCATGAATCCAGAGAAGGGTCAGTAAGTTGATCACACAGCTGGTACAACTCTCCTACAAAATAGACTGAGAGAGTTGGGGCTGTTCACCCTGGAGAAGAGAAGGCTATGGAGAGCTCTTAGAGCAGCCTTCCAGTATACAGGGGGGGCTTACAAGTAGGCTGGAGAGGGACTTTTTACAAGGGCATGTAGGGAATGGCCTTAAGATGAAGGAGTGTACATTTAGATTAGATATTAAGAGGAAATTCTTTGCTGTGGGGGTGTTTAGGCACTGGATCAGGTTACCCAGAGAAGTTTTGGATTCCCCATTCCTGAAAGTGTTCAAGACCAGGATGGATGAGGCTCTCAGTAACCTGGTGTAGTAGAAGGTTTCCTGCCCTTGGCAGGGGGATTGGAATTAGACAATCTTTAAGGTCCTTTCCAGCCCTAACCATTCCATGATTCTATGATTAAGCCCCTGTGCCAGTGCTTACCTGCATTGCTATGATTTGATTACCTATTTTTAACTAAGGTGCAGTACAGAATCTCTGCCTTAACTGTACTAAAAACTACAATTCAGCAGCAGTGTGAGTCAGACTTGTTTTGCTAGGAAGAGTTGTGCCAGAATGCTCCTGAGCAATGTCTTTGATCTTTCTCTCATCTGCAAACCCCTACTGACCATTCTCTCCCTTTTCTCCCCATGAGGCTTCAGACCCTAAACCAAGCACTGGGGATCTGTGATATCCACAGCATATTTGAAGGGGAAGGCCACTCTACAACTTTAAACTACTCTTTGCCCTACTCTTCGGGAACACTCTTTTTCTAAAATCTTCCTCATTCCAATTTTCCTATCAACAGCCTGTTTTTGCACTGCAGCATCTGAGAGCTGAAATTAACAGATGATGATTAGATGATGACCAAGGTTTGACTTGTCTTGCAAGGTTACTGCAGAATGCAATGCCCTCCCCTCCACTTCTCAAAATGCAAGGTTACAGCACCAGAAGCCACACTGCAAGTACAGAACAGAACATGCAAAAGCAGTATCCAAGACTGCCAGAAAAAATGTCATTTGCATAACCAGTCATGAGGAAAGTATTTGTCAAAAAGATACATTATTTTCCTGATGCCAATCTCAAAATGCTAAAATATAAGCTGCTTAGCAGTATCAGCAGCACTGATTTGACTGAGTGTATTGGAAAGGATACAGAAATGTGAATCATTCACTGAACAGGTATCCCATAACTGCACAGAAGACTTCTGAAGCAGAAGTTTGTTGCTGAAGCAGTTTCGGTCATTTTGAAGAAAGAAGCTGCTTGATGACCAAGTGAAAAATGCAATTAAGTTCTCTACTTTTATGATACACATTTAAACCAAACGTTAAAGTAGCTTAAACAATACAGATGAAGTTTCCCTATGATTCACTCCTCTGTGAGGAGAACAGTTGATGAAACAGCTACAAAAGGCATTACAGTTCTTCAGTGTGGGACTGGAGAATGTGTTATGGCTACACCGTGTTACCCCCTTGCAGAGAAGGAGTCAAACACAGCCTTAGTTTCACTTATAAAGTGATGCCCTAAGGAACTGGCAAAGATGCTCGTGTATCAGAAAATGAAAAAGAACATCTGTCCTTTTTCAAGAAAGAAAAAGGTACTTTTACTTAAAAGTAAGCCAGATGATTTTCAATCTGCAAAGTCATCTTTCCTTGAATGTCATGTACACACACTGTCAGTTCAGGTTTATTAAAGTTTTTTGTGAAACTGGAATGAGGTTCAAAATGTCTGATAGGAATTAAGTCACCTGTCATTGCTATTAACTTACATTTTAAAACACTGTCTGCCACAAATAAGAGAAATTAATAAAAAAAGTTTTACTTTTTAATATAGACAAAAAAAAAGCTCACAACTAATATACTCATAGCAAAATAAAATGTCTTTGCAGAAGCACACATTTAAGTTGTCAATACCTGAAAACCTGCCCATGAAACCATGAACAGAAAGTTGCTTTTGCACTATACAAGCAAAATTCAATACTGGGGATCCAGACAGCTCCCCAAGAAATGAAAGCAAGTACACTACCTGTAAGTCACAGAAAGGTAACAAAAGCAATGTATGTCTTGATGCTGACACACAACGTACTTCTTTATCACAATGAAGATCTTGAGTTAAATAAGTATGATTATAATCAAAATCAAAAGTGATCATAGCTGTCCAATGCCTGTCTGCTAAGCATTTATAACAAATGGGACAGCATATACTTGTAACTACCCTCATTTTTTAATGCCTTTGGGTAACAACTCTGAAGCTGCAGATTACCTGAGAGCAAAACACTGACTGTCTGTAACCAAGCTTTTTCCTAGGAATGCCTTTGATTTAACTGAACTCCAGGAACACAGTAAGTTTTTGGGGAAGTGTGGGGGGGAAACCAAGAGACCTGCACGTCCCTGACAACAATCTCATTGATTGTTGACACAATTAGTCAACTTACAAATATACAGAGGACTGATTTAACAATGGAGTGAGTCCTACAGCACCTACACCACTACATTTGATTCACAGCTGTCAAAAAGCGTCATGACAAGAAGTTTAACAGCGACTAGCAAGGTCATACCCTACAGCCCAGTGATGGGAAACAAGGGACTGAGTAGACCAAATGCCTGTTCCTTTTATTTCTATAAAGTGTTAAACTTTAGTACTAGACATTAAGTGGTTTTCCACAGAACTGAATAGCCCAATCTCTCAATAGAATGAAGAGCCTAAGCACAGGACTCTTAGGCCCAAGCTGTTCTATGAATATCCACTTCATTTTTTTAACAAATTAGCTTTAATGAACTTCATTTCCCAACTCCAAAGAATTTGGAAAAAAGATATCCAAAGGTTCAAATAACGTGAAGAAAAAAACCCAGCCTGGCTTTGCACTAGTGATGAATATTTTGAAAATCTTTCAACTATGTGTCAAATAACTTTTTCCAGACACATAATTATTTATTGTAAGGTTCAAAGACAAATTCAATGAGGCAGTGAGAATAGGTACTATCAGATGCTGAATTTCAATTTACACAAATGTAGAGTAACATCCATTTTTCTTTCCACCAGCTCTGAGAAGTCACAGTATTTTCCTATCAATAATTCTTACTTAAGAGCCTTATTTGAACACTCCCAGGTCAACACTTCCAGCAGAAAGCAAAGAAAAAATATGCAGAGTACAGAAAGTCAATTGAATGGTAATCTTGTTTTGTAAGTACACACGTGAATACAAAGTTTTGGGCAAATACAACATAAAGTTCAAAAGAGTGAAAAATGGATTTGATTTAGGTGCCTTATTCTCTTGAGGACAGATCAAACGGACTTTCAGAAGTGGCTTTTACAGAAAAAGAATCTCTGTATTACAGGCCTTGTTATGTACATCCTTCCAAAGGCTTCTTGTCTAGAATACAGTTTGCTGGGAAGGGGCCTCTGGATAATTGAGGCATGTACAATGCCTTCTGACCTCCCTGGTGTCTGTTTGGCCTCTTCCACTGATGAAAGAAACTAAACTTTCTTTTATTTATTTCCACTGTTGGAGATGTGCATTTTTAAACTGATCAACTTTCTGAAATCAATTCTCACCTAAGCCTATGAGTTTATACCACACAGGTGGTATAAACTTAGAATCCTACACAACTTTACTCTTCCTTCAATTAAGAAACCAGAACCTAATTTAAGAAGTGCAGGATCATAGAAATAGCTTCATTTTCGACCTACCAATACATTAAAGACTTCAAAGAGCAAAACAGACAAGGTAAAGCAAAACATCAAGTTCCCACAGGCTACAACTTCAACATTTCTTCTGATTTTTATCTCCTCATTGACAGAGTGGCCAACAAGTATTCAGCATACCTGCTCCAACTTCTTTTTCTTCTTCTTCAATGTTGTTTTTGATACTGTCGTACTCCTCATCGATTGCCTGGTTGCCACGCATCTGGGAGAGAATCCTCCGTGCTCTCTGAGTCTGGCCTTTCTGGATGAGCCAGCGGGGACTTTCGGGAAGAAACAGGAATCCGAGAAACTGTATAACTGCTGGAACAGCCGACAGCCCCAGCATGTACCTGGAAACAAAGAGAACAGATAAATGTCTAATATTTGCCTAA
Source organism: Notiomystis cincta (assembly GCA_013398075.1). Taxonomy (NCBI): domain Eukaryota; kingdom Metazoa; phylum Chordata; class Aves; order Passeriformes; family Notiomystidae; genus Notiomystis; species Notiomystis cincta. Next base: position 198,630 of record VZRX01021896.1, read on the forward strand.
AAAACACACTATGAGAAGATTCGGTTACAGCTACTCAAACTGTACTGACAGATGAAATCTCCCACTCCTCGTAGTCTTTTCACTCTAAGTTAAGGGGGCAAGAATCATATTCTGCAGGTATTTTAGAAAACATGACCCCTTCCTTCATTTCCAGGAAACCTCAGGGACATGTTGACTATCCTGCCACCACTGACTCTAGTGCCACTGGTCTTGAAGACACTAAGTTAGACTAAATAAAAATCCTGAAATAGTCTACTAGTTTGAAAACTGACAGTGACAATTATCAACAGAAAGAGAAAGCAAATGTATGGAGAAAACCAGGTACTGTTGATGTCAAAAATGAGATTGAAATCCTGCTAATTGTTTCACCAACATATTGAAAACAAACAAACAAACCAGAGAAAAATGATAATTTGGTCAGTAGTACATGCACAAAGACACATTTGTCAGTTTTAATTTTGAAAATTTCTGACTGTAAGCAGAAACATTGAAAAAAGTTCATTTCACCAGCATATTTATACCATATCTTTTAGAGAGTCTGCTTTTAAATCTTTAGTCAGATGCAGTGCTAGGTTTTAAATCAAAACTGCATTTAAATGCCCAAGGGTTACTATCTACAGCATTAAGGTTAGTTCTCTATTCAACAGAGAATTACCACTGGTGAAAGCACAGGTATGCTTCCAAGGATCAGCACTGACACCCAGGGAGAGTTATTTGCTCCATCCAAAGTGGGGAAAAGACTGTGGAAGACAAGCACACCACCAATTTTCATGGGTGCCTCTGGTCTATACACATCACATTTTTATATTTCTTCAACAAAACAATAAAAGAATAAAAATAATTGCAGAACAAGGTATAATTTTGTTCTGCTTTTTAAATTTGGCCTTTTCCCATTTACACTTCACTCAGGTTCTTTTCACTTTCTTTAAAGACTTTAAATAGTGCTGGTGTCACCTGTGCATTATTGCTGTTATCATGGGTTTCACATCAGTGGATATAATCACTAAAACACCTCCAGAAACCCGTCCTTCTGAATACTGAGGTAGCCTGTACTCATAAACAGATTCACACCTTGAGATCAGTCAGGAGATTAAGGAGATTTGCTAATCTCTCCTCTAGCTCCTCTCTCCATACCCCAGGATGCATGCTTTCACAGGTGATTCTGCAGTCTCTCACCTGGATCTTTTTATAAAGCATGCATGAGATTGCTAATTGAGTAGGTAGGAGAGAATAACTATTATTGAAAACCCTGTGTTAGGGTAATGAACCAAATGTATTTGTCAAGTCCAAATGCATTTTGAGTAAAAATGGAAAAATACTTTCTTAGAGGCATTTGTGGATTTAATGAAGAGAAACATGGGCAGTACAACAGGCAGAAAACTGGAGAATGGTAAAAAGAATACCCAAAAGGCAATGCAAAGAGGATGGCCATTCCAGGACAATGTGCATGCAGACCAGTCTTCCCACCCCCAGCTGAGCCCTCAAGCTCTGCTTAAAACCAGCCAAAATTTCCAAAGGTCATACAAACAAACCTTGCTCTAGAAAGAGCTCAATAAGCAGCTCTCTCTTTTTTGGTAACACCTTAAAATTATATAGCTCATCATTAATTAAAAAAGAAAAGCAAAAGAAAGAAAATAAATTCAAACCACAAAGTCTGTGGAAGGCTTATTATCTTAGTAGTCTTCAGTCAACATATCTAACAGTGTCACTAATTCACTAATGTTCTCATTCCTCATTCATTAATGCTCTCATTCATTAATGGCCTCATTTCTTCCTACACTTTTCCTTCTCCACAAACATTTTGGTGGCTGTATACAAAATACATAAACCATTGAAGTTCACCCAACTGTAGATTTGATCTCTTCATTGGAGTGATATTCAGGAAGTCTTTTCTATTTCAAGTGAAGAGTAAAACAAACTCATAGAAATTAAGAACAACTGCTGTATCCTGTCAAAGTACACGCAAAAGTGTGTTTTAATGCATCTAAGTACACAGATTTAGTCCTTCAGACTCCTATTACTTGAATTTGTGCTCCTCCAAAGCCCTTCAGCCACTTAAACGCAGCAGAGCCTCTAGAACTAAGCAGCTGGGTGCCTGCAATCATCTTGGGAGGCAAAATCAATCCAGGCTCCTGAAAGCTCGATCCAGCCTGTTAAAGCTACCAGTTGGACTCCATTGGATTGTTTGTCACAGGCAAGTTAAGAAAGAAATGTACAGACCGTGCTCCCTCACTGAAGTTAGTTTCCAATCTGCAAAATTCTCCTCAAAGGTGAGTAAAAGGAGAAGGCCGGAAAGAAAATGTTTAGTTGAGAGAGAAACATCCATTGCAAGTTCTAGAGTTGGTGTAGTTTTCAGAGCAAGCCATTTTGATATAATCAATTTAGAGTAAAAGCAGGCAATTTTAGACATTTCATGCAGTGAGCCAGCTTTCAGAAATCTAATACAGTTCTTTCCTATACAGATTACAAGACTTTGTGTTTGAAGCCAGATGTCTAGCAGACCTGAAAAAATCCAGCATGAAATTTAATAAGTCTGCTGTAACATTTCTCCTTCTCTGACATACTGCTGCAATACTATTAAGAGGGCATTAGCAGGGTTTACAAAGCTAACCTGACATAAGGGTCACGTTAAATATTTGTTTTCTTTGGTTTATTTTTAATTTAATATCCAGCATTTCCAAGGACAAGCAGAGCCAAGCAAAATTAAAGTTCATTATTGTTTGTTGCAGCACTCCAGTGCTTAACCATTCAGTCAGTAAGAGATACAATAACTGCTGTAATGTTCCTTCTTCTATGTAATGACTCAGGAGTAAACCTTTGTGATTTCTCTCCACATATTTGCTGGCCATTCCTTCCAGGTGACAGACCATCTGTATCTTGCCTGCTCAGCCTTAGGTTGCAATAAACTAGCTGAGGACAGTTTAACAGCTCCAGCATTGCAGCTGAAGTACTTGGATACCTCATCACTGAGGTGGTAGCCTGTTTCTTCACAGAAAGGTTGACTTCACTCCACTCAATCCAGCAGAACAGTACTTGGCACGTACATAAAACACAGCATTACTGCCTTAGCAAAAGTCACCCAGCATGTGCCAGCAGGCTGCAGAAACAATTGCTCTTCACTACTCAACACACCATGCTGCATTTGGAAGACTAAGACTACAAATATAAGAGAAAACTGCAGACCAGGAATAACAATGGATCACTAAGATGGTCGCACAAATGGAGCATGTGACATAAAGGAAGAGGCTGAGAGAACTGGGTTTGTGCTGCCCAGAAAACACATTTTTATTATTTTATAAGATAAACTAGTAACTATAAATTTATGCTACAATTCTGATAGATTACCACTGCTTAGATTAAGAATATTCAAAATTCACCTTTATCTTGCACATACAGCATCTTATTTACTGGAAATGTGCCTTTTGAAAAATCAGCATGTAATTATTCTAAATGCAAAAGGCTGGCTACCTTCATAAACATCATGACAATCATTCAAGCTTGTGATACATATTTATTACTCTCCCACTTTAAAGTTTAGTAAAGTCAGAAAACCTGCACATACTGTGAACATTAAGCTTAAGCAAAAGCAGTGCGGATCTGTTTTGGCAAGATTTAATTAATGAAGTTCCACTTTAGTATACCTTTTTAATATACAGTTTTACCACTTTCTTTGTAAATTCTGTTTTACCAACAAGAACTACAATTGCTGTCACCCAAATCATGGCTACACCAGCTTGCAATAGCGAGGAAGGCTCACAAACCTCCATCCGTCCTTCGCGAGGTAGCTGAAGATTCCATCGACAACACTTGCGAAAAACTGCCCTCCAGTGATGAAGAGAGTGTTAATGGTGACTAATCTGCCTCGTAAGTGCGGGGGAGCCACCTCTGCGATGTACACTGGCACAGTCATAGATGCTACACCTACAAGAATAAATTCAGTTACAGTTACAAAATCGAAAGAGATACTACATTGCTTTTTCATCATAAAATACTACTTTGGGTCTGGCTGAGAAAGAGTTAATTTTCTTCACTGTAGGTAATACTGGGCTATGTTTTAGATTTGTACTGGAAACATATTAACAATTCAGGGGTGTTTTCTTTATTCCATTCAGGGAACCAAGGCCTATTCTGTATCCCACCCCACCCTACCAGCAAGGAGGCTGGGGGCACACAAGTAGTTGTGAGGGGACACAGCCAGGACAGCTGACCCCAACTGATCCAAGGGATATTCCAGACTACATGGCATCATGCTCAACATAGAGAACTAGAGGGAAAGGGGGGACAGTCAGAGTGGTGGAGTCTGTCTTCCCCAATAGCCATAACACACGATGGAGCCCTGCTCTCCTGCAAATGGCTGAACACCTGCCTGCCCATGGGAAGTGGGGAATGAATTCCTTGTTTTGCTTTGCTCGTGTGCACAGCTTTTGCTGTACCTACTAAATTGTCTTTATCCCAACCCACGAGTTTTTTCACTGTCACTCTTCCAGTTCTCTCCCTCACCCTACCAGCAGGGAGTGAGCAAGCAGCTACACAGGGCTGATCTGCTGACCAAGGCTGGGCCTGACAAGCAGTGACCCAGACTGAGCTGGCTTTGGTGCCCAGTAACACCGTAGAAAACAACACCTCTCCTGCCTTGAGTGACCCCTAACAGATGGAGCCCAGAGTCTTGGAGTAAAAGAACGCAATGGACACTTATGGACACTTCACAGACAGTTCACAGGGGTGCTCCAGAGACTTTGGGAATGATATCTGTGTATTGTATCAAAGAATGGGAAGGGGGTTCATGGGTAATAAGAATGCACTGCATCTAGATGGAAGAAAGGGTGGAGAATGTGCTGGATTCAGCTGGGGTAGAATTACCATTCTTCATAGCAGCCAGTACGGGCTATACTTTGGATTTAAACTTAGGACTCCCTGTTTACGAAATTAACTCTATTCCAGGCAAAATCTGCACACATTTCAATGGAATAAGTTGGACAAATTTGATTTATGACTTTCAAAGGATGAAGACAATGAAAATGCAAGTAACGAACTCTAGAAGCATACCCAAAGTAAATGGTTGCTAACAGCTGTATTGGAATTTCAAGGTCTGATGTAATGATATAAAGAATCACTTTCTTCTTCTCACACTGAGATTAAAAAAGGGATAGATATAACTACACTTTTGAATGAAAGAGATGCTACGATCCAAGTAAGCACACATAAGTCAAAGGGACTAACTGAAGACATCAGGTGTTCACAGAACTCATGGTTTCCACAGCCAAAACCAAAAACAAGGCCAAGCATTATCATCATCATAATCATCATCATTACTACTATGTAATTTCATTTCAAATAGTTTCTTGACTTGGTTTAAAAATATTCCATGTGCTATTTCAAGTACAGGTTGGCTGGGCCCGGAGCAACCTGATCTAGAGAGTGCCTCCCTGCCCATGGAGGGGATTGGAACTGGATGATTTTTAAGGTTCCTTCCAATCCAAGCCATTCTATGATTCAATGCAAAAAACTCTATCACCATAAGGAAACAAGGACTAAACCACAGCTGCCTTTTAGTCTGTCTTAACACTGGTAGTACTTCCTACTAATTATGTCATTTGTGCAAAAGACAAATGTCCACAAGGAACACACACAAAGTGTAAAAACAGAGTTCAACAGTGTATGAAGAGCACATCTGGATGCAGCACATGCTTTGCTGGGCCAAATCCCTATTTCCTTACAAGAACCAACACTGACAAGCAACAGTGATTTCTTTCATAGTTAAAACTGCAAATACATTGGCAGCAGTGACCAAAAACATATTCTGACTGAAGTCAGCTGAGATACAACTTGAGGACAGTGAGCACAGCCAAGCACCATCAGACACAACACATCTTCCAGCCTGGGGCAGCTCCACAAGCTCCATACAGACAGCCCCACACCAGCACAGGCCAGTGCCACAGCCCCAGCAAGAAATGGGGCCACCTAAAAGCATGTACATGCTCCTGAAGCTCAGCTATGGTTCCTGGCTTCTGTCACAGTAGAAGGGCTTCATCATGGGTGGCAGAGGCTTCAGTCGGTGCCCCACTGCCTGGCTGACTCACCAAACTAAGAGCACAAAATCATCTCTAGCAACAAGGTTATCCTGACAGGACTGCTGGGAGCCTCCAAAAGCTCGAGCAAGGAATACAGATTGTTTAATAAAAAAATGGCATGAGAAGATCCTTTGTTGTGATAGGTAAACACTCACAGCAGCCTCTCAGCACGATAACCCAGTTCCCGGCAGAGCCTCCCAGGACATGCCAATGCCTCCTCTTCTTATCGACTGAGCAACTGGCACAGAATAAAAAACCCAAATAAAAATGTCAGGGGAAAAAGAAAGAGCATTAAAAATTTATTCAACCAATGTTCAAAGCCAACCAGAATGCACCATGGAAAGAGGCATTCAAATAGTCCTTTGTGTATTTCATACAGAAGAGAATTTTCAAACCCAGCCCACCATTAGGGGTATTTCTCTCCTGTATTTCATGTCAGTATTTGAAATAATGACAATTAAAGTGATGGAGACTGCACACATAGAACAGAAAATCCTTTATGGGAAAGCACAGGAGTGTGTCCACTTGCTGCAAACAAAAGCCACCAAGGAACCATGCGAGGCAGCAGCTACCACTGGAGCAGAGGGGCAGGGCCCTACAGCTGTGGCAGTCCTGCCTAGTGAGGCTGGGCCTTCCTGCTCCCCCACCTTCCCCTTCCACCTTTCTGCCTGGGGCACATCACCTCTAATGCCCACACTTGTTCCCCCACTGCAGTGTGGCCACCTTCCCACAGGCTCCTTGGGACTGTATGGTAAGATGTATCTTTACAACCTAAAGAATCACACCGTGAAGCTCATTTGAGAAGTAAAGATGGCAACATCTGTATGTGGTTTTTACTAGAAAGCAGCTAGAAAGATGTGCACAATCAAAACCAAGATATGTTTTGTAAAAAAGCTACCTTTTACTCCCTTTCAACTCTTAATGAAGACTGAATCTACACAGGACCTGCACAGGAATCTTGTTCAAAGCATGCCAACCAAAAATGCTTCTCAGGTGTCCAAAAAGCAGAGCCACACCACTGCCCAGAGCAGCAGCTCTCACTAATGTTCAGTGCGCACCATCAGCCCTGAGACACTGCTAGAACCACTGGTAGCCACAGCTATGACACTTGTCTCTTACAGGTGAAACTAAAACCTGTTGCATAACATAGGGGTGGTATGAAAGTTAACCTGTCTGTAAAGTCTTGAACAAGAGGCCTCATGACAACAGATTCATTGTTTCTGCTGCATTCTTCTCACAAGTTGATGACTACAGGAATAAACAGAGAAAAGAAGCTTGCACACCTCAACAGTCCTGTCTCAAGCCAGACAGTGATACCAGCTATTCAGCTGGCATTAACACAAGAGTTGATATTATTTATTATCAAACCTGCAATAAACAGCACAAGATTTCCTAGGGAAACCTAAAGATTTAGAGTATTAGCTCAAAATCACACAGAATTGCTTAGGTTACAAGAAACATTTGAAGACCATCTAGTCTAACCACTGTTCAAGCAGGGGCAGCTAGAGCAGGCTGCCCAGAACCATACTCAGTTAGGCCTTGACCATCTCAACATGTGGATCTCCAACCAAAATGACTCTGTACATCTGCAAGTTTCATGCCAGCTTTCTTGCCCTGAGAAATGTGTTCAAAACGTTGCTGTCCAAAACAGCCTTTCTGGATTTCTATTCAGCCCTTACTTCCTCTACTGCGTGTCCCAAAACTTACAGGTTCAAACCAAAAATCTCAGTTCAGAAGACACGTTTGTTACATATTCAATTATCATTTCAATATCAAAACACATGCTTTGCTAATCTGAGTCTGAAAGAATGCAGCAGGAGATTTCAGGGGATAGGAGGAGGCAATTAGGAAAGCCTTCCCAGTTTATCTGACTGTCATGCACCAAGCATTCATATAGAAAAGCAAAGTTCTTGAAAACAACAGCAGGAGTAGAAAATTGCCTACTCTGAAACTGATCAAAATAAGGGAAAAAATCATATGACATTAAAGAAATAATCTTTTAGATTCTCAAGTGTTATTTACATTTCTCATTTGCTTTTAGTTGCCTTAGAATGCATCGATGTTCTCCAGACTTTCCTCCTCTGATTACCATTTAAGACACCCTAGAACACAGGAGACTAAGTTCTTCTGAAAAGGCATAGTCAGAAGCAAGGCATTAAGCATCTGTCAAGTATAAAAACCTCTAAAATAGGTAACCAGCATTTGCTATGTAATTATTTTAATAGCCAGATATATAAGAACTTTGAAAACAAAGAACAGCTTTCCTAGCAAAACAAATACAGCTGCAATGCAATCTTTCCTTAATCCTTCATCTGAGAATGCTTTCATTTACACTTAGATGACATTTTCTAATATGCTCTCACTGTTAAACTGCTCACACCAAATAAAAGATTCTTGCTGCGGGCAAGTATATTACTACTGAACTAATAGAGCTGATAAGTGACAAGACAGGAGAAAAAGAAAATGAAAACAATTAACTGGAAATCTGTCAGAGAAGGCTGAAGCTCTACATTGTGCACCACAGCTATGAAATATGAGAAAAGAGCAGGCAAGTCCAGTCTTTATACACTTGAGTAACCAAGGGATGAACTTTCTGTCCTCATTAAAGGATATAACTTAGAAAAAAGCAAAACAGAAGGCTCCCTAAATTTCAACCAGAGAGGCAGCTAATTATTATACAGGAGCCATCAGATGACACAATGAACTGAAATCATCGTATTAAATGTTTTTTCATTCCTAAAATCACTTAGGAGACTAATTACTAGGGCTCCTACTATGATCTGCAGACTAACCAGTAGAAAGCAGAGACAAGTCTGTACACAGCTCAATTTTAATACTATCAATAGACCAGAGGTGTGAAAAGGCATCTTAGAATCACTTTATCATCCAGAAAGGTATTTCCAGTATGAACATGTAAGCATCATAAAGAATTCATTAAAAAGTTCAGAAATTAAGTCAACCAAGCCTACTGACAACAGAAATAAAAAGATCAAAGAGAGCTCCTATGATAATTAAAATTATAAGTATATTGTAAGATATGAGATTATGGTAGAAAACACAAGGACTAAAAAAGGAATCCAAGTTCTTGTTTATAAAATGCATTTGAGCATTAATGCTAAGGAGATGGAATAATTTTAAAGACTTCTTTTTGCAAGACCAAACAGATATAAATGTACCCTGCTCAGATCAGGACTTCCACTACAGCTCCTGTCATGTCTCCTGCAGATAGGAGGGAAGGTGCATCATAAAAACAACAGATGAGCAACAAAAGCTGAGACAGGATATTGAAGGAGATGCACTTTTACTCCTAGCATAATAAAAAAGCTCTCAGGTAGTAGGAATGTAAGTGTCAGTCTTTTCACTGGAGTCAGTCAATAACCAGTGTCAGGAGCAGCAAATACATAGGGAAGGGTCCCTGACAATTCTGTTGTTGCTGCAACTCATTTAGTCTTTCATGCTTAGTAATAAAGAGGACTGATGATTAACTACAAGTGCTAAGGAGGCACATCCAGGAACTGATGTCTCTTTGTATCATGGTTCTGGTCCCTCCTGTCCTGCTTGTGCTGACTCTCTGCATGAAAAGCAAGCAAATCAGGGAATACAACCAGCTAGAAGGATATCCACCTGCCTCTTAAGGGGGTTGTACCACTTATCTCCTTTAAACAGTTCATAATGACATCAGAAGACTGTACCAGCCCACAGGCAGGACTAGTTATGACAATGGAGTAACCTGAACCACATTGGGACTCCAGACTGTCCAGATGGAAACTAAAATTAAAATGTGAAATAATCCTAAAAAAAGCATGAAGAAACCTCTGATCCTATTTTAGAGTACAGCAACTCAGCAGTGAAGCTCTATTAACAAAAAAGAACACACACAGCTTATTACAAAAATTTGTGTTGTGAGGAGCTCCAAATGAATAGGCAAAAACCAAAAAAAGTTTCCTTTCAGAACATCCTTCACGAACATGTAAAGCTGCACTCAGGTATTTAACCAAGGTAAAGTATTTCACATATCTTTCAAGAGCCAAGTGTCATTAAAATGTTACTTTAATGTTACCAACTTTAAAGTCCACTTAATTAAAATGCATCCCGTAACAGTTTGTATTAATGGCAAGGATTCTGAGCAGCAAGTGATTCCACAGAGGATTTGAGGAGGCAACCTGATGAAGAAGTAAGTTTATGGCAAAGAGAATCAGGAATTAAATATTAGCAGAGGTTGCTATGCTACAAGAAAGCTTGAACAGAAAGTCAAGGTGAACTTTTTGTGGGAGTGCGAGGGGAGTATAAGTAAACAGCAAATTCCTAAGGTGGTAAGAGGAAACTTGCCAACCTACAGCTGAGCTAATGTTTTCCCACAGCAACTTTGCAGGAAATCTGTAAACTTCCTACATCTTAGATACTGGACATGTAATCTAAACTTAGTGCTTTGGAAATACGATTGACCTCAGAAGTAGGTCACATTATACAGACAAAAAGACTTTCCTCAAGTACTTTCTTCCAGTTGTGTTGCCACAAAATTGTACTTTAAGGTTTTTGCTTTACTCTGACAAAGCCAACTTTACTCCGATAATTTTAGAATTGCTCACATCTGAGTAGTAAAACTCAGGAGGATAGGGGCAACATGCTGGTTAACTTCCTGAAAGAATTGAAAAGTTCTACAATAACTGTATAGTTTTTACCATCAAATAATCGATTTAAGTAGTTTGTGGAAAACAGAAATCCATCACTGACAAAACGGATACATATTAACTACAAAGGATACTTATTTTAAATGACCCTTAGCTTTCACAAACACAGGTACAGGAGCTATCAACAATCAGCCACCTCCTATTCTACAGACAGCTCCACAACATACTACAATTATATTGCTCAACCTAATCAGAAATTAAGCCCTTTTATAGTTCTTATGGGGTCCTTTTGTGCTGTTACAGTTAACACTTCAGCTTTCAGTAATGACAGCCAACCTAAGGGGATAACAGAGTGCCTTATTAAACATGCTAATAGGAAATACTTGAGAAAGCAGTGCATTTGAATGCTGTTCTGGTACACTAACCATTCCCGAGCAGATAAAGCTAAAATATTCATTGCACAGCTTGTATTTGAGTGGGAACATCAGGGAAAGCTCAAGTCCCCTCTAATATCTAGGCTTCCCACCCACTGCACATATCTAGTAAAGGCATTATCAGCAGTTTATAACTGGTTACTCAAAGTTATTTCAAGGATGATTGGCAGCACACTTTCCCATTTAGTATCTCCCCTACGTCAGATTAGTAGAAGTCAATTTCTTAGCTGTGGCACAGCTGTACTCAGCTGCAGGAGAGCACTGAAATGCTCAAGGGCAGTGGGACAAACCAGCAGCACCAAAACCACGTGAGAACAGTAAAGGACAGACTTAGGTGCCTCTCTTCTAGAATGGGGGTCCAACATCAGCAGCCTTCATTTAAGTCTGGTATTTTAACACTAATTTACTGAACTGTAGGGAGCTGGTTCATCATAACTAAAGAACCTGTACTGTTGAACATCCAACAGACTATGTAATTCCAGACCTTTATGTCCCTAACTAGCCACCAGCCCAAATCTGTGTGACCAGTATTGTAATTATAACCAAAACCCTACGTTACTATGTGGCATCCAACTGTGAAGGAGTCAAGGACCAGAGCAATCTGAAGAAATGCAAATGAAGCTCCTCACTAGCTGATACTGTCTCAGATTTATAGAACAATCATATCTTAATAAGCCTGGACAAATAATTCTTTCTGATGACCACGAGAAGGCTTTTTCAGTGTTGTGTGTTATCAGTATGGATCAAAACCACAAAATCCTTCTTTACTTAAGAAAACCCCAAATTCTGTGCAGTAGAAACAACCACAACTGTCATACAGTAAATGCAATACCCCAAGAAGATAGCATTAGCCTTCCACAAGAGTAATTTCAAGTTTTAAGCTCTCCCTTGTTCAAAAGATACAGAAGTAAATCCAGCTCATAACAAAATTAACATGCCAACATAGAATACAATTCTTCCATAATTAAAGTGTTATGGCCTTTCTCTGGCATCTCTCAGAAGAACAGCCTAGGGTAATCACATATAGTAAACAGACATGAATATTCAGCAAAGTATAATCAAGGAGGGACTATTTATCACAGTACTCATTTTCCTACAGTGAAATCCTTTAAGTCAAGGAAAATTTTTAATCTGGAGACTGAGGGTTATGAAATGGAAAAAAAGTGAGCCATGACACTTGAGGGAAGGCAGACAAGAACCACCTACAGCCTACAGTGTGAAAATTTATTACAATAAAGCTTAGTTTACTCAGTTTATTAAAAGAAAACAGTTAAGCAGTTACAAAAAGAATGCAGTAATCTTTGATAACAAACAGGCAGTAATTAAAAAAATTACTACAAAATTATTAAAAAATACTGAGGATATTCTATGACTCTAAGTGTTAGAACCACTTTAGACCCACTTCATCTGTGGGGTCCTATTCAACTCAGCCTCAACATTAGCACTATCTATGGAACAGCTCATTTTGGGAACAAACTATTCTTAAACAACTTTTTCTATCCAAAATTATTTTGAGATTATTCAAGGTTATAATGATCAAAAAACCCCCACCATGTTAAAAAGAAATTTATCTTGAGTGATAAAGTCAGAAAGAGAGAGAGTGGGATTTAATTAACCAGAGGCAAAATAATCAAGATAATTATCAGAAAATGTGAAGGAAAGTTCTTTGCAACTGCCCAAACCTATGACCACACCTAGCACTACAGATGTCAGTTTACACTTCCCAGCAACCCAGAATTAGTTACCCATATTCAGCCATTCTTTATGGCTACCATCTGTTCCTATTAATCCAGGCTGTAAAACTCCCAGCCAGACTCCACTCAGCTGTCTGAGTATCCCACTGAGAATGCCATACTGGGAATCTGTGCCTATAGCTCATATCTGTAAGATCTCATTTCAGAAAGATACAAGAAATCATGAAGAAATGCATTTCTGAATCATTATAGCAATACTAGAACAACAATCAACCCTAGAAGTGAGTAAAAGCTACCAAAAGCAACTAGGAAGAAGTTCTAATTTGTTCTGAGTTAATTTTGATCAAGAACTATTTGCAAAAATCTGTAACTTTTAAGATGCAGATCTTTCATTGTGAAGGAGTAAAGCAGCCTAGATGTTTATATCACTCAACACTTTTATTTTTACCACATTGAAAAAACTTGTCACTTCAGAAAATAAGAGCATTTTATTTTCACCTGGAAATTATGAGTACAACATAGTGGTTTTCTTTATGACAGCTTGTATAAACATGTAAGTCAAGCACTACTTGATCTACTTCAAGAGTGGTTTCAGTTTAAATAAATACTAATTGAGATAAGCAGTGCTTTTCTGTAGACATTCTTTAGCACCAGCAGATTGCACTGGATGTGCTGCTCACACCTAGCAAGAACTGGCAGTTGAAGGGGGTCAGGTCCTGAGGCAGCCCCAGCCACAATAAGGAGCTGCTTCCCCATCCAGTGGCTACTCCCTGTCCAGCAAGGCAGGGGATCTGGATGAGTATCCACATCTCAGCCACCCCACTGGCCATTTGAGGCTTTTGATCTGGTGGCTGGCATGGAATTGTGCTGAGGCACACATCACCACAAGCAGTAACTGAGAGGCTGGGGGTGGCAAGCTGGCTCTTTCTGCTGACTTAGCCACACAAACTGCAATTTCCAGCAGGGAAGTATGGTTTTATAATGACCCAGAAAGACGCATCAGGGCTCATCTGCATTGCCATTCATATATGTCAGAAAGTCAACATTATAAACACATATTTACATGGTCGAAAAACACCAATCCAACATCAGAAAGCCCAGAACAATGGTTGAATGCTTCAAGGATTAGCACATACTTTGTGTGCAGAGAAATTTTCAGAGGACAAGGGTAATGGTTTGAAAGCTACCCAGAAAATGAATGTTTCTTTCTAACTTTACACTTTTGCTTATATAACATTTTCCCCTAGTTCTACCACAGTGATGCTTTACCCAACTTACAAGAATTCTAAGGGAAGTGATATCTATACAAACATGAACAAATTTTAGAAGCTAAACTACAACTCAGCCAAAAGCATGCCTTCAGGTTATACCTGAAAGCTATAGTTATACTCTTTGACTAAGATCTAACTTGTTTTTAACAGTGCCTCTTTCTACAAGTGCAGCTATCAAAACAGTGAAACTGGTTAACTTCTCTGTAAACTGCTTTAGGTTTCACTGAGTTAAAAGTCTAGCAATTGTCTCCAAACATGAAGCTTCAGATGAAGATGAGCAGAAGAATGCATTTTCTTACCAATCACTTGCAATTAATTAAAAGAAAAATAAAATTAGAAAGACGAATCTCATTGCAAACTTAGTGTTTTAAAGAAACAAACTAACATTTTAGAGAAAAAGTAACATTGAATGATTTCATTCCCTATTCAGGAAAGCCATTCAAAAATACTGTCTGTCTAATGAATATTCCCAGTAATTTTGTGCTTGCTATGGGTAAATACATTACAAACATCAACACACAAAACTATATTTTTATAGGAATTGCTACATTTATCCACTTGTGCAGAAAACAGCGTGACTGGTAGGAAGACAGGTACCAGTTATATGGTTTTATAACTATTGCTCTAAAAAATAAACAAAAGCCTTGTAAGCCTTTTACAGCCTAAGGCTTGATTTTAAAAACTAAGTTTCAATTATGCCTTTATAATGCAAGTAGCACTCATGACAGTAATACAAGTATAGCTACAGTTATAATGAAAATAAAGGAATCACAGCAATTGCTCAGTTTCTTTCTACACTAGCAGATTTGTATACAACCAAGCTTGTGTCTACAAACACGAGTGATCCATGTAGAGATAATAAAACATCTTTCTGACCATATGGGAGAGTATTTGCAGTATTGGAGGGTGGGAGGTGGTACAAATCAGTACAGTGCTTCTTCCTCAAGGTACCTTCTGTAGCACGTACCTTTTGCTTGCTAGGGAGAGTAAGGCCTTTCCCAGTGCACATGGGTTAAGTCAACCAGTGTTGGACACTTCTTTGCTTTAGGAGAAGCAGCCCAGCTTAAATATCTAGCTGCCATGAGTCCTTCTCCTCAGGATATGGAGCTTCCCTGCTACCAATTCAATAGCAGCTGCTCAGTGCCAGTGCAATGCAGCTGTAACAGAAGAACATCCTACGGAGGAATCCCAAGTAATGATCTCTCAAGAAAAGTGGTTAAGTCTCAGAGAGGGTTTTAACTCTTAGGACAAAGATCTTGCATTAGAGTGCCCTTAGCAGAGGGATAAGGATAATTCTGAATTTCTTCATGTCACTCAGGTTTACCCGTAGAAATGACTTGTGGCTGCTCTCCTAGACTATCACAACTGCAGCATCCATGGTGTAATATTCAAGCTGTCAAGGGATACAAGGTTACTTTAAACTATTTTGATGTGCATTTACTTTCACCAGCGGCTTATATTGACAAAAAAAAAAAGCTACAAGTGGAGAATGAGGCTGCTGCACTTGAGGGGAAAAAAGCAAGACAGTAGTGTCAAGTGCTAAAAGGAAAATAGGAACAGATCACCTACTCCATTATCAACATCTAATGGACAAAAAGCTGAGGAAGCCTCAGCTAACCAGGAGTGGATGGATGCTGCAGGTGGGAAGAAATTAGTGCTAAATTTTGTCAGGGAAATGGACTGCCAGAGAGCTTTCTGGGAAACGTTGCTCTCACAACTTCCAATTTTTGACAAGCTGCAGTTCTCTAGATGTGTTGTGATGGACAGTCATTTTCCAAACAACACCTGCAGTTCTGGTAACAGTTGCTGTATTTCCACGTTCACTTTGCACTTGGTTAGGTCCATACTCGGAGCATCAGGCACTGATGGTCCTGAGGTCCCCCTGCAGAGCAGCTCTTTCCTGCCCTATTTTCATTCTCCAGGCACATTGGCAGGGGAGGATTCAGGCAGAGCTCCAGGTCAGCCTACAGAGAAAGCTGGGCAAACACTGCATTGTTCTTGGTAAATCTCATTAAGTGATACAAGACTTTGATAACTCTAGATAACCTAAAGATTAAGAGGAAATAAACATGGGTATCTAAAGTGCCATTCTGCAACTCAGGGCACTGCACTGATTCTCCTATCCCTCAGTCTGCTGTGTTGCCCCTACACAGTGAGAGAATAGTGAAAATGAGAAATTTTAAGAAAAATTAGGAGTTGCAATTTTAAAAAGGGTATCTGACGGTCCCATTCCAATTAACACAGATACAGCAAGTATCTCTAAGATAAAATCTGCTTTTCTTGTGACTTGCACTACACAAGTTGCAATAAATCAGTGTAAGTTGTCAGATAACAAGCTGGGCAATGAAATACTCCACTGCTTCAGTTTGATGTCTGCCAGCCTCTAAGTGACCCAGCTTTTTTGCACTTGAGGCACAGCTACTACAGAGTAGTAAATTTTAACTCCTTCATACCTGCTCCTACTCAGAAATGGATTCCATCCTTAAAACTGAAAATTTTACAGTTATAAATGAAGTCACATTCTCCTTCGAAGTGATGAAACATTCTCATTTAAGTTTCAAGCTTTAAGTGAAAAGATTCATGCACAAGATACCACTGAGAAAAATAACTAAATCCAGGATCTCTCTGAAAAAATAAACTTTGCAAGTCCTATGACTACAGCATTACTCCACTTACACAGAGAAAAATTTATGAAGAAATTTCCATACTTGAAGATAACTGAAAACTCTTAGACCAGAGCATGGAAGGATGTCTGAATCCTCACAGGACTCTTTCCAAAGAAACTCTATCAAGTAATTACTGTCTCCCATCTTGATTTTCCCTATATCACATTTCACCTGATCTTTTAATTAAGTTTTCACAAAGCAAGATTTAATTGAAACATCAATTATGGTAAAACCTAGCTACATATAATTGAATTTTCACTCAAAAGTAAAAATTACTTTATTTACATTTTAAACCATTTTTAGTCTATTTCCTCTTTCTTATTTGCCAAAACAAAGGTAGGAATTGCTGACAATACTGCAGGAGAGCAACATCAGAAAGCAAAATTAATTACCCACCAGGGAAGGATCATTAAACTGAGCACTAATGAAGTAACTGTGAGTAGGAAAGGAACCAGTTGTGACAGCTTCTAATAAAGTACTAAGAACCTACAATGAAGCACAGAACAGCTCACAGGTGACTGGATCTCTGAATTAGTCACCACTCACTCACACCTGCCTAGTTAGTATTATTTATACTTGCATACAGTAAGAAAGTAACAGAGCCACAGTGTTTTCCCCATGAAATGTTACAATCCGTTGCAAAGCACACATGTTGATGACAGGATTTTGTCAATGAGGCTGGGAAGAAGACACTACTCTAGCAGGATGCTACTCTTCCTGTCACCAAAGATTACCTCCTTAATAACAGAGTCCCCCTCCCTACTACTTGTAACCTACTGCAATAATATAACAGCTAGAAAAACTCCCCAAGGACTGTGCTTCCAAGTGTGTGCTTTCAGCACTTTAAATGTCTGCTGCTCATCATCTTGAGATCTACCTTTCAAATACTGTCAAGTTCACATTCACCTGCTCATTCTGAGTTTACATTGTTGTCCTTTCTTAGTTTAAAGGACTTTTTAATTGCTAACATGTACAGACCCTTTGAGCAGTGTTTCAATATACTGTATCAGAAAACTCAAGCTTAGGTATGATTTCCCAAAAGCATTTAGTGGCAGTCCTTTAACAACTCTCGTGCCAAGTGCTCATAAGGCACAGAATAGGCTTGTGGGAGAAACTGAAGAATAAGCATGGTCAGAGTACATTCTGGAAGTTAAGTCTATATTACTCCATTGAGATACATCTTAGAATGTTTTTTAGAGGTGGCTTGATTTTTGGCAATCTTTTTCTTCTCAATGACAAGTGTGTGCCCATTTGAACATATGTGTCTATGAATGCACAGTTTGCACTTCCATTTAAGTAGAATTACCTAAAGCTACAAAGTAGTAGTTAAAGTAATTAAATAATAAACCTAAATATTCATTAAATAGCAATTAATTAATTTGTAACAAATAATTTACCTGCATTTCAGTAAAACTGAATGTCAGGCTATCCTGAGACCAGACTTCTCTGGGAAGTACCACCAACAGTACTGTCTACAGGCCAAACATATACCAAGGAGGGACAGAGGAGATCTGACTATATAGTCTGATTTTCAGTTTCTCAGGTAATGTCCTCTAATGTCCATTAAGAGAAACTGCAGTGTTAAACAGGTTATGACTGATACAAAGAAATATTACTTTTTGTTTTCAAATAAGTCCAAGAATACTTTTGAAAATGCAAACACTAGTTCCACCCTACAGAAAGAAAAATGAAGGCATAAATCACCATGGTCTCTTGATGATCAAAAAGCCAGAAAGTGACAAATTCAAGAAATTACAGACTGGTCTTATGTTTACTCAGCAAAGGACAGCATCAGACACTTGGGCTCTCTCAGCGCAGGTCACGTCTTTCAACGGCACAACAGACAGTTTCTTATTCATAGGATCATAGAATGGCTGGGGTTGGAGACAACCTTAAAGATTATCTTGTTCCAACTGCCCTGCCACAGGAAGGGCAGGGACACCTTCCACTTGACCAAGTTACTCAAAGCCCGTTCCAGGGTGGATCCACAATTTCTCTGGGCAATCTGTTCCAATGCCTCAGCACCCTCACTGCAGTATTTCAAGTGAGTGACAAAGTAAAACAACCACATGCACATATTTAACTTATTTTAACATAAGGCTTGTGCGTTACACAAAAAACTTCATGTTATGGCAGGAAGAGTTTGAGGCTTCTTGTCTGTAGCTCTTTGTATCAGCATGAAATCTTTTTCTTTTTCTTGTAATAGTGTTCTTGTTACAATTGCTTCTACAGCAGGGAAAGGGAATGGGTTCCAGGTTGTAGAACAGGCAACCCCAATCTGGTAGGTGCACTGGCAAAGTTTACTGTAACTTACAAAACCGATGGCTACAGGCCCTGTAACAAGAAAAAATTTCCAGAGTACTGAACACACACAGCAAATGTGAAAGTGAAATGCAGCAGACCAGACACTTCTTGGCATATTACTGCCTCAGGGATGTATGTATTTTAGTGGCTGATAATGCTGACAAATAGAAATCCAAACCAAAGAATACTCAGAACAACTGTGAAAAGGAGACAAGAGTAAAGCAAACACTTATCAACCTATTATTGCTTTAGGGATACATGTATTTTACTGCTGATATTGCAGGACAAATAGAAATCCAATGAAAGAGGCATACATTGCTTCTGGATGATTCAGCTACATTGGGAATGTATTTGTGTGAGACTGAGAAGCATGCACACAGGCATTTTTATGTTTAACTACAATTAGCTGAATCATTTGCTTCAAGTAAGAAACAGAGCATTGCTGTAAGCAAAATACCATAGAAGATGAATATAAATACTACGTATGTTATCTTCAAATATCAGTTTAAAAGTCTTACAAACTTCTCTAGAAAATCAGCCTAAAGCAATACTTTTCAGTTGTAGCTCAGTATGACATCCACATCTATCTTACAGACTTCATTTTATATGAACCTACAATTACTTGATGAACAGATTTGTATCTCCTGTAAAGTAATTTGTAGTTTATCAAGATCATAAGATAAAGAAATCAATATTGCTGGGAGTGTGCCAAGTCGGGCCTCTTGAAGCTCTTCCTCTTGCTCAGTGCCACAGCACAGATGAAAACCGGTTACCCTGTGCAAGTGTTAAAACATATGAATCCATATCATCTAAGTCAAGAAATACATCCCTATTTGATAAAATTTTAACAAAAAAGAAAGGACTATGACAAAAACTATATATCTACACTTGATAAAAAAATTTAAAGATACAAAAAGAATGACCCCATACCCCGAAGCCATTCTTCGTATCTTCTCCTGTCTTCCAGAGCACAGCTGTGGAATCTCTTTCAAATACATTAATCCTTAAAATCTGTACACTTGGTTTACAGTATCCTCTTGCATAACCATCTTCAATCTCCTTTTTTCTCACCACAAAAATACAATCAACTCCTAATTAAATACCCAGCAATATGATTTTATTTACTTACTGAATTCTTCCTGTGCATACAGGCACGTGGAATTCTCTGGATGTCTGCATTCCTTCCAACTTCCCAATGAGGCTGTCTAGAAGGCCAGGACCAGACATTGTTTCTCACCAACATGGGCCAGGAAAGACAAGTATGGCAGATGAATTACTGAGGTTCAAATAGCGCTACTTTAGCATTCAGTCCTCCAGTTCCTCCTCCTATGCACCAGTGCAAGGACTGTGATTTCCCTACATCCCAGTCCAAATGAAATTCCCTGGGGAAACTTGGGGGTAAGAAGCCACTGCAGCTAGCAGAACTAAAAAAACTGACTAGTTTGACTGCAGCAAAGTAGTTCATAAGAAGTTCCCCTCTTATTACACACTTAACACACAAGCACAGTTTCATTCCATGTATCCCAGAAAGAGCCTCCAGGAAGAAAAGCAGACTGAACACCAAAGCTTGAGAGAGCAGGCTAACAGGCAGCCCAGGCTTGCCCTCATCCAACCAGCACACTGCCACAGAGATTGATGTCCCAGCAACCCATCTCAACCAGTCACACACACAAATCCATACTCAGGGATCAAAGATACAAAGGAACATATAACCATAAGCAGAGGCTCTATTCAGTCACCAGAAACATGTTAAGAGTCTGGATAAGGAACACCAGACAACATGCAGACAGCCCCTTAGAAGTTTCACCACTACAGGGTGAATTACTGAGAAATAACTTATGAATAGATTAAACTCAACTGTTTTAAACAGGTGGCTCAGATCTGCTGAAGATTCATCTGGTATTACAGAGGAGACAGGACTGCTGGTCTTGAGCTATGAGGAAAAGCCTCTGCACTTCTGCGTAACAAGCTCGGAGCACCATTTCCTCCTGTGCAGGGAAACACTCCACATCGAAGAGGATAATGATTAATAGCCCAGATAGCACAGGGGTGTCAGGCAATGCAACCAACTTTGAATCAAACTGATACAACAGGCAGTTTTTGATTGAAGGGAAGGAGTAGGTGGGCACAGAGTAAGCAGAATCAAAGCCGAAACACAAACAGTCTCTCTTATTCTAAAGTCACCATCAGAGACACAACAGAAGGTAAAACAACAAAGCATGCCATGGAACTCCACCTTTTTCAGAAGCACACAGGCTGTTGAACATGACAGTATGTTGTGTACCCCAGCTAGAAAACCTGCAGACTGGGGTCAGGAGCAGAATGAAGCTCTAAACCTGCAGGATAGCAAAATGCACAGAGGAAATCACATAAAGCACACAAGTGCAAAACACTGTGCCCTACACAATGTTAGATGTTATGATAAATAGTATCTTCTCATCCAAATTGTCAAAGAACTTATTAAAGTAAATTCCCACTCACTAAAAGGGAAGTTAACATTACCATTATTTGTGTAATGCTCTACTCAATGTGTGCCCATGTTTCTGCTATATGCACCAGTGATTTTTTCCAGGAACACTCCAGTCAATCATTACAAGATGAAAGATCTGTGTTTTATTTCTCCTCCTACCCAAGAACAATATACAGCACAAAACCAGACCCAAACTAGCTCAAAATATTCTCACAGTGATTTAAATTTTGGGCTAAAACATGCCCATGAATGCCTATGTACAACATACAGCCTTTTCCACCTCTATCTTCAGGATCCTAAAGCTGCCCAGGTGGCTTTGGATTTCATTTGTACCAAGCTGTTCCAATGTGAATTGGACTGGTGAGGTCAGCAGCACCTATGATTAATGCAGGAGCAGGGAGTCTACCAGGCAAGAGACTTAGCTGAACTGCATAGTGAATAAAACCAGACTTACCTTTTCCCCTCAGGCAGATTCCCCATTCCTGTGCTGACATAGCTACTACTGACCTCAACAGTCCAATAATCAAGGACCTGTGAACAAATAAAAAAGGTCACTTGTATGCAAACATCTGCTGGAGTGCATGCTTAAAGTACACACAGCTTTGGACTAAACCATTATTTCCTCCATGCTCAGTGAGCTCTAGTTCATCCACTACCACATTGCCTTCCTTAGATGTTAGACTCTCCACACTCTCCATCAGAGCTCCAACCAACAATCCTAGAAAAATTAACTAACCAAATCAGAGAGCAAGTACTTAGTGACAGGTCCCAATGATTTTTATCTCCTTAACCTCATAAACAAAACTTCCTAGGTATGCAGCCTCAAGCAGAAAAGTTCAAAATAACAGCTGGATTAGGTCCTCACACAACTAGGAACAGCAAACAAAGCACACTGACCTGAACCTTAAACATACAAAATATGCCATAAGAATGGGTATTTCTTTCCTACCTGTTGAACAAGTTGATCCAAAGGAGTACTAACTCTGACTCCAGTTCTCACTTTGGGACTCTGCTATACCATCCTCCATCAGCTGTACAAGAATTTATGCTCCCAGCTCTCCCTTTCCCACTTGTACTCCAGGAAGATGTTCAAACAGGCAGCAAAAATACTCCCTGTCTCCAACACCTCATGTAGGCTCTGGGCTTCTCTTATCTTTCCAGATTGCTGAAGTTGCTCCAGCCTTCTTGTCATGGCTTTCATCATAATTTATTTCATTATCTATTACTTTTCCTATAAAACTCTCATAAGTACTTTATTAACTATATTTATTAGCTTCAATAAAAAGGTTTTGCTTCTGAATTTCTTTAGGCACCCTTAGGATAGTAGCTTTTTTTTTCTTTTCATAACTTCTGATAAGTTTTATAATTGGAATGCTGACAATTTTTACAGCTGGAATGTGAAACCTATGCTACAACAGCATGAGAAAAAAAATTGCTACATGCTCAGAATTTACTTGTCTTCAGTATCAGGATCATCTACCTCTTCCTTAAAGAAATTATTGAATCCCAACTGCCTATTCATTTCTGTGAGCTAATGATAGAGTAAATCAACAACTCTATTTTCTCCAGGTTAAGTACTGCAAGTTCCTCCAAGACTAGAGCTGTAAAACCTAATGGGTCATACTCTTCAAATTTTCAAAACATTAGTTAATAACTGTACAGAATCACATAGTAGTACCAAGTACTGTATTACCATTACAGTATTGTAGTACCATTACAGGCCTTGAACAAGAATCAATGGTAATTTAAGGGAGGAAATCAGAGGGATGCAAACAAGAGCCTCCCATTTCCCCCAGCAGGTCTGGTCTTGTTTTGGAGACTAACTGCACCACAATGCATGAGAACAGGGTGGGACTAGTGCTCCTTCTTCCATCCCACTCCTCTGGGCACAGCAGTTCTGCTCTGGTACTGCACTAAGGGAAAAGGAGGAGTACTTCTACATCTGCTCATCTCTCACCCTTGGAAATGAGAGAGATGCAAAAGCAAGAGCTGATGACTGCAGAAGACAGCTCAGAGCAAGGAATGAATCAAGGCAATTGCTATAGTTTTTTTCAATGTATGAGAAGGAACAGGAGAGAATTTCTTATGAGCAAACAGAAATTAAAAACCTTCTTCCACTGGCACATGCCAGCAATCAATTCAGTAGATGTTTCTCAGAGCAGCATTCCCCAGAACACATTCCCTGTTTACAAGACCACACCCCCTACAGCATGGGCAATACAACCTGTGTAACCTAGGCAGGTTCTTCTGCTCTTTCCAACTTAGTATGAATGCATTTCCCTGCATTTCCAGAGAAAGGCAGCAAAGGAGAAGAACTAAACACAAACACATATCTAATACTTCCAGCTGCTGGAAAACAATCTTTTTCCAAAGTGATTATGTGCATAGACATATTAAAACCACAATTACTGGTTGTGCTTCCCTTGCAAGGGAAGCAACAGTGGAGAAAACCATGTACATGAGGCTCCTAAACAAATGAAAAGAGAAACAAAAGAGCTGTTACTTCTCGTTCCTGCAGATTAGCCTGAAGAAACTCCCACTTCTGGGAAAAGGCTTGAAAACTCTTGCCATAGGACTCCCACTTATGGTACAAGTTTCTAGAACTATTTAATTTTGTCTAGACTGTAAAAATATGGGTGACATCAAGGTTACTCTAATTTTGGATACACATTTCTGTTTACATAGCAGGTTCTCCACCATTTCTGGCATCTCCTGGTTTTGTGTCTATCATCTGGAGATTGACAACAACTTCACTCCTGCCTCAGAGACAACTGAGCATGCAGCTGTATGTGCTTGGCTGGCTGTTCATTAAAGAACTCCTCAATGCTCCCAACTGAGATGAGACTTGTGGAACTCAGACCTTCGTAAATACAGTGTTGAAAAGAGGCCAGAAGGTTCTAGAATTGAGGTCTGAAGAATTGCCTCCCAGGGAATCCTTACTTCTCCCTGCAGACTGTTCAGCCTTGCAGTGTCTGACAGGCCCTGTGCTAAAAGCATCAGGTATTACTGGTGTTCTCCACACTGCCTGGAAAAGTTTTTTGCCTTGAAGTGGTCTTGTCCCTCAGGAGTAGAAGTAGAATATGCTTGTTGCTGTAGAACACTCACAAAGGATGAGCCCCAAGGTCATGCCAGGCGGTCCATCAGCTCTAATGAGAACCAAGAAGCCTTTCAGATTAGCCACAGAGGACAAACCTCCTCCACAGAGCTGCTCCCTTGCTGAATTACACTAGAAAAATCAAGAAGGGGAGTGGAAGAAAAGTTCAGGTAGAGAAGATGGTTGACAGCTCCTGAATACACACAACTAAAAAACCCATCTCCAGAGGAGGGGGAAAAAACCTCTGAGTGACAACTAAAGGACAAACCCAAGGTAAAGGCAAAAAGCTGCATTTATCAATAAACATACACCTTGGTTTGGTTTTTTTTCTTTTAATTTACACAACTGCTTCAGTATGTGAGCTCACTAGCACACAGCCACAAGAAATGATGGCAGAACTCCAAAGAAAGTCAACCCAGGTACAATCCTTAGGGCACATATGGGGACTTCCAACAAGAACCTGCTGTTTGACAGGGAGGAACACAAAAGGAAGTCTGTCCCCAGCTGCAGAAGAGGCAGACACCCTTACTGTTCAGCCAAATAAGAGACCAAACCTAGGGGGGAGTGGGAACACACTGGCCAACCCCATGGCTGAAAGTGGGTTGTGGCCCATCCACAGCCAGCTAGATGTGGGGGGACTCTGGGTCACAGTGTGGCACTTCATCCATGCCAGCAGCATGTCTGGAAGGGACTTGTGAAGAAAGGGGGGACAGACTGTCTGAGCTAAGAAATCTAAGTTCAGTGACTGGGTATATAAACAACCACCTATGAAAAAATCCCCTTCAGAATATGCATTTGCTTTAAATAAATCCTTTACAAAACCAGTCTATACCTGACAACAAATCAGAAGAAGATCAGAAATGGAAAGGACGGGAATATGTGCTTTTAAACCTTCATTTCTGCAACTATCATGCACAAAATAGAAGAGTTTGCACTCAAATTGCATTAAAAGACTCACAGAGAGTTTAGCTAAAGTAATCAGATGACTACAGACTCATCCACAGCCATGTTATGCAAGATCTCTCCAACAGAATTAATAACTGCTTCTCTTGATACTTGTTCATGGCATAATCATTGCAAAAAAAAAAAAAAAATAAAAAAAGCTCAAAGGTAAAACTCTGCTCTCCTGATTTTTATCAGTCACTAGCTTCAGGCTTCCAGCAGCTCAGTGCAGACCCAGGCTTTTCACAAGCTTCAGACAAGAAACACTGATTGTACAGGTCAGATGTGAAAGCCCACCAATGCAGACCCATAAAACAATTTTGCAAACAAAGCTGTCCATCAGGCCCATTATACCTCTGTGGTGCCAGCATGCAGCTCAGCCATGATTGTTCCCTTTGAGTCCACCACCTTAAGTAGAAATCACCAATTTTCAGGACTTCTGTAAGACTTGCAGCCCAAAAGCTTACCATACTTGAATGTAATAATCCCCAAGATTCCTAAAATACTCATTTTTAAAGAAATTAATGTATTTTAAAATAGGATATATCCTATAAAACTCCACTTAAGAGCACACATCTGCTATAATTAATCTTGAAGTCTACTGATAATGAGAAAAGGAAAAATATCATTTGAAAGACCTCTTCTTTTCAGCACCTCCTTTCAGTGATTCATTTTTTTCATTGCTTCTCAAGATACAACTGGCAAAGTACAGATTAGTACACTCAGAACAAAAATTAAGTACGAGTTCTGACAGTGCACAGCACGAGACAGCAGCCAGCACCTTGAATCTGCTGCCTGGACTGTCCTCAGCCATCCTGCCTGGTGCCTCTGCTGATGGGGCTGGTGCAGACTCCAGCCAAACAAGCACTCAGATCCCAGAGTTCCAGCTGAATGATTTGCTGTCTCTAACATCACAGTAAGTGGATGCCACTGCTCTCCTGTTCCTGTAGCAAACAAAGCATTTTGAAAGTAAAACCACCTACAGTTCCCACATGAATTTTTCAAGGTAAGGAAACACTTCTGTTTAATACTGCAAGCTTCCTTCAAGTTGCTTTTTTATCATGAGTAAAAAGACAATAATTTCAATTTTATGTCACCTATGAAATGGATGCTTTTAATTTTTTTCCAAAATAAACAAAGATACTTATAATCCGACAGGAATTATGTTCTGATAGAACAGTTTGACCAAGTACAGGGAAAATTACTTTAGAAAACTTCCCATGTTTTAAAGCCAGAAAACAAATTTCAAGGTTTATGAACTATGAGAGTTAATTTCTCTTTTAAGTTATATAAAAACAATAGCAAAAAGGCCAAAACACCTCCCTTATGACTTTAAAGAGTGTCCAGAAGAATCAAAAATCCAAAAATACTCTTAGATATAAATCTGTGTACTTAATGCTTTATTCTGAAATGGTCACTAAATATAGGTAGCAACATTCATGTGCAAATTGCTGATTTTTGTATTATACCATCAGACAAAACAAAAAGGGAGTCAGTACTTGTTGACGTGATAGTGAACTAAGCATAGCACTGTGTATTCTGTCCAAGGCACACAAAATTAGAGGACTTCAAAAGATACAGTTTTTCATCTTAAATTAATCCTGGTACCCTGAAAGATTTCAGCTCCAGTCAGAAGCTAATGTATCCTTCCAGATGCTCTTGCACAAGAATAGATTAAGCTCTTAAGATACAGAGATCCAATCCTGAGCACACACAGTAATGTCAGTAGCTTTAGATCCTGGAAGCTTGGGTGACCATCTCTGGGCACTGACAGCACAAGAGTCAATTGCAACAACCCAGAAATTTGTCTCTCCATCCCCCCTCCACCCCTACTGCCAGCTTATACCAACAAACCACTGTCTCCAGAGGTAAAAATAGCCTATGAACCTCTGGACTGAAAATTACAAGCATCTGTCAGAAGCAGCACAGTGTAACTGGGGTTTGAGGGTGACTCCAAAATGTACCAATGTGTAAACTCCTTTAAAAAAAGCTGTAGACACTCAGTTATAAAAACAGACTGAAGCGTCAGGGCTTCCCATATTGGGTTGCCAAGGGAGGATGAGAAGATTAATCTGGTTTTTCAAGATAAAAATACACATCACCTGAAAAAGCTCAATCATATTCCAACCAAAAAAAAACAACCAACCAAAAAAACCCCAGTACATGTCCTCATCTTACACAGGCAACATGTCATACAGTTATTTTCTAGTATTTCCATAGCATATCTGATAGTCCAGATTATATGGCAGACCTTTATTTAACCACTTCAAATGTCATACAGGGTTTGTACTACATGATGTAAGTCCTTTGGATAAATCTGGTTATTTTTGTCATTTGGTATTGAACCTTATGTCAATAGGAGCCAACGCTACCAGGGGAGCCACAACCATATGCCAGAGCTTTTCACTCCTGCCTAGTTCTGTGTACAATCTTGCTTCCTCTGCTCAGAAAATGACCTACATATGTAGTCAAAATATGCTACCAGGAGCACTACATATGTCAGATTCAAATATAGCCTTTAGAAAAAAAATGCTCCAGACATTTGAGCACAAAGCAAGCACTGAGCAGTAGGCTGACATTGTGAAGATACCTCATGTACAAAAGGCAGGAGTCAAGGAGAAGATAAGGCACCTACCCAGGCAGGTCCCCACTGCACTGCAGACTCAGTAACGTGCACATACTGTAGTCCTAAGTGACTCTGCTTTCACAAGAGCTTGGGTAATGTGTACATTAAGTAATGCCTAAGCCACACATTCAGCAAGAAAACAAAACACTGAAAAGCTGATCATTAATTGAGCACCATTTATTCTGCATGCCAGACAAGACAGGAGTATCTAATTATCCAGCTAATGATTGTACATCAAGACAGAGATCAGCAAGCTCAATGCTGTCACTCCCTCTGCTCAAACTGCTTTCCTTCCACAGGTGCTATGTAAGTGCTCTTGAAAAAGTGACCTGAACAGCTCACTACCTGAAGCACCATGCCAATTCCCACCTACACCAGCTGCAAGTTAAAACCTTCAGCATCCTCAGACGACAGAAGGATAAACTACTCCCACTGCAGACAGGTGAGTTGTTGGCAAACCATGGCCAATGGGTTCAGACAAATTAGGACACTGGACTTGATTACAGCCTAACACAGAAGTGATTTTACAAACATGGCTGTTTACTATTATCATTTCTAGTCTCTGCTGTGTTTAGCCCCAGTGATTACTCTTCTCACTCTTTGCCTTCCTTCTCAAGACAGCAGAGTTTCAGTAGAAATAACTTATCTCCAGTCATGCCTGGTTCTTGATCTATCTGGCCTGACCTCAGGCTTTGGGACAGACAAAACACAAGCCAAGTGCAGGACCCAGCTTTCCTGTCAAGCACACAAACTACAGCAGCCAACATAAAACAGGAGGAGGCCTTCCCCATTATCAGATGCCAAAGGTCCAAACATGCTTTGTACCAATGACTTTTTTACCTAGCTAAGCTCATATGAAGTGTTACCAAGCACATGCAATCCAATTTCCTAAATGTTTGGATTTTGCCCCCATTTGCTGTAATGAATATGTGTCCAAGGACTGTGTTCCTGACACCTGGCTCAGACAAATTCCTAGAGTCCAGGATACCAGAACTGCTTGGAAATGAACAGGTGGGAGGGAATAATGGCCATAACCTTCTTCTTAAGCCATTTAGCCTGGAACTGTCATGAACTGTGTATTTAGAAATTCAGATCTGAAAAGATCCAAGGATATTCTAAGCTCACACTGAACATGTTTTCCTTTTGTATGCATTCCCTATATTTTGCATTTACACTGAGGGGAAGAGGGATAGAAGGGGAACATAACTGTTTCTACCATAAAAAATCTATTCAACATTTTCAATAAAAGAGGATTTAGGCTTGTCCTTGAAAGAAAATCTTTATTTCCAGAAACATCTCGTTTTGTAATGGCTGTAGAAAAAAAGGAGAGTTTTTGCATTTCAAAACATCTCTAAGGAAAATGGTAAAAAATGGACAAAGACAGACAAATGAGAGATGTTCCTCATTTCAGCATATATCCTGTTGTTTTCATCCTTGAAAGTTTAACTATATTCCTTTATAAATCACAAGAAAAACAGCCACTTCCCCACAGACAAAATTAGTACTGATCCACCCTGCACCAGCAAGGGCAGAAGGAATATCACTGCATCTGCATTCAAAGCACCATAGTACTGCTCATACCACAGTAATTCTTTTAGTAAATGCAAAAAAACCCACATACATCTGGACTAGATCTCTTGATTAGAGAGTGACAGGAAAGAAATCTAAGCAATGTATACAATTATACATAGCTAAGAAGTTTTTACTGGTTTCCACGTAGGAAAGCATTTGTAACACTACATCACTGCACCCTCACATTTTAGCAGTTCCTACTATTGCTGAAATGTCACATTATTGAACAGACTCCTTACACCAACATTAGGAAGTTCTGGCTCACTTGGGGCAGTAAAATATAGTCAGAAGTCTCCAAGTGATGAAAGGGAAGAAAAAAGTTCCACCAATTTCTAATGCCTTCATTAAATTATCCAGGCTCCCTCTGGTGGGGGATTTAATGTAGAGACTGTTCCAGTTTGCTAGATGAGAACAACTTTGAACCACAACGGGTATTTTTCTTTTGTAAAATAAACCATGTTAGGATTGGACTCTGCAATTCCTGGAGTCTCTTGTCATGCTTCAGTCAGAACTAAAGCTTTGTTTCTGGCCCTAAGCTACATCACATAAAGAAGAGCAGTCTGTGATTAAAAAAAAAAAAAAATTAAAAAAGAGAAGACATCACATTTCTGAAACATAAATTAGTGTCTTTGTGCTCCACAATGCTCAGAATATTTCTCACTTCTTACTTCAGCTTTCCAGAGTCCCAGCAGAACCACCACCTCTGCCCCTGATATGGACAGAGGCCAAAGAGAGATCGCTCTCCCCAGGGCACACAAGAGATCTAGGGCTCCTAGTTTTCATTTCTGTGGTTTATATATTGATTATATTAAGTCCGGAGTCTCATATCTCTCCAACAATTCCAATATCATTTATTTACACCACTGTAAGACAATTCCAATCTCTACAAAACACACACACACAGGAGTCAAGCAAACCATCCATCCAATTTCTCTACACCCCCTGAAGTTGTCATTGTAACCAGCTACCGTCAAGGAACATGACGAGCTTTACAAACACCAAAAGACATCACATTTGGTATTTTAGTATCTACCACTAAATATATGTTCTACATATTGCCATCAAAATTCCTCTTATCCGTGCAATCTCGTAGTCAATTTCAGTTTTGCCTCCTGAACTTCATGACCAATGTTATCAACATTGTGCAGTCTGAAGTCTTGATTAAACAAAAAACATGCAGAGAGGTAGCATTCAAAAGAAAAAATAAAAAAAGAACCATCCAACTCAGGGTAGGAAAACTGCAACCCGAAGATGTTGCTGTACGGGAAAACCAGCATGAGCCCTTTCACGTATGGAGTCAGTTTTATTTCTGACAGCCCTTATTATGACTCACTAACTTTTCTTCCTTAATAAGGCCACGATTTGCATCAGAGAAAGTGTGTCTATAACAAGCCCGAGGACTCAAAAAAATTATTCAATGGCTAAGAAACATAACTTTGCTACTCAGAGGAAAACAATTAGTTCTCAATTTGTCCTTGTGCTTTCAGATAGAAACGGTTGCAAGGTTATACCTACTATAGTCCAAGGATTCTGATTAACCTCATACAGCCCATCTTAGACGATGAGTATAATTTAATTACTGCCAGATAGGTATGGCAGCTGGAGCTGAAGAGCAGCCCAAATTTGAGGGATATTTAGGATACAGTCGGCACAGAAACCAGTCTCATAGGTTAGAGGAAACAGTCCTCATCACTGCAAGTTCTTTGGGACAACTATAAAGTTTTACGAGAACCGACTGCTTGCAACCCTTACAGGAAGGCAAATAAAGAGCAGCAATTCACGTCCGGGATGTTATTAATGAAATCCAAAGCCTTCCAAAGGAAGCGTTAACTTATTCAGACCAGGGAGATTACTACCTCATTTTGTCCCAGAGGTATTCCTTTAGTGCCCAAGTAAGGCTATGCGGGGAACCAGCAGAGAGGTCTTTGGAGTTCAGAAAGACACGCGTAACCTCCTCGCCCCTGACTTCCCCAAACCCCCCTCAAAGGCAAAGCCTGCGGTGTGCGCGGCTGACACTGAGACCACCCTGAAGATGAAACTGCAGAAAGGATGCGAGACCATTCTCCTCGTACAGAAATCAGACTACTCTCCCAGCAACGGGGCACGACTACACCACCTGAACGTAAAATCGAAGAGGGCAAGCGCACACACTGCGCTGCGATGGCCACGGGACCCCGCCCCGGACCTCGCTCAGCCAAGCGTTCCCCCTCGCCAGCTCCCCAGCCTTGGGCACTGCGGGGCCGGCTCGCCTTCTGCTTCACCGCAAGGGGTTTGCGGGCATACAGGGACGGTCAATGCCGGCTCCGTTAAACGTGCCCCGGGGGAGCGCTGCCCCGCCGGGCCAGAGCCGGATCCCCGCGGGAGGGAGCGCGGCGGGGCGGCGCGGCACTCACCGATGCCCAGCCCCACCACCACGCGTCCCGCCAGCAGCGTCTCCTTGTCGCGGGCGGCGGCCAGCACGCCGGACCCCGCCGTGAAGAGGCCGCTGGCCAGCAGGATGCAGGGCCGCCGGCCGCACAGCCCGTTCAGGACGCCG